>JAVFBX010249248.1:0-19452 GCA_034783855.1 Mopalia kennerleyi | reverse complement strand
ACATGTACATGGTTGATAGGAGGTTTGCCCTTATACAAAAAGATATTGGCGGGGGTATGTGAGCTGTGCTCACTTCTACTCTAGTTACATTAGTTCAGATTGACGTATTCATGTCTGTTGTTCGTTTGTTTTTCGGTTTGATTGGGATCGTTTGACTCACTCATACACCTGAGAGTCGACAGACGGACTCCTGTAAACGGCACATCGAAGTAGGCATTAGGAAGCGCATTCGCCAACCCCTAAGCCACGGCCGCGGGCCCTGTCTGTTATTTGAAGAGTAATCAACTGATGCTAGTGACGTCACACGTCACTCACCTGCATCAACTATATGTCAGTGTTTACGCAATCATTTGCTGTAAATGTAACCGTGCGACTAAAAGTCTTACGATATAAGAAACAATCTGTGCAAAGAAGTCAATCCATATGTGAATAAAATAAGCTAAGTGAGTTTGACGGACGCCCGACTAATACTCTTACAATGCAAGAAGCAATCGATGCAGGGCAGTTGATTTACATGCACAGACAATTCGACTAAGGGAATTTGACGAGAATACCAACACGACTAAATAAAACATAAATCCAAGATCTGCAGAACTCAAAATAAACCAGTCATTTTCTGACCGTAACTTCAAAAAAGTTATCTCAGATATTACATTCCTTGTGTTTATTCTCATACCGTTTACAAAAAAAGACTTAACACGTCGCACTCTATCTTACGGAACCTAAGCTGGAGAAATTTCAAAGAAGAAAATCAGTTAAGTAATGGAATCCAGACATTGCACACATAAACATGAACTCACTATCATTTAAACCAGCGCCCAAACCATTAAACAAAGTATATGTGACACCTAGGTCATCATAACCTGTAACGAAGGTGTGCTAAAATGGAAAACACTCATTGGCTGAAGCCAACTCATTCACAAAAGGTAAGACTCCTTTGCTAAAGTTTATTATCTTGTACATTTATCAACTACACCATACCTAGTTGCCCTAGCATCTAAATATCTTGTATTTTAATTTATACTATAAAAGTGTATGCACTATGTAGCTTTTAACCCGAATGAAATTCCACTATCATGTCTGAAAACAAACTGAGGCTATGAAAGGTCTCCTCATAATAGGGGATCACCGATTCTCTTGAAATGTTTTTTTTTCCATGGCAAAAATGTGAAAAACGTTTCCAATGAACAAAAAATGATATATAACATATGTTTTCAAAGCGATTAGTTTCAAAACCTGACGAATAAAGTGTGTTTCAATTCTGAAAATTAAATATAGTGATGGACAATATTATAGACAACAGGTGTAGTTAAGTCCTATAAAACAATAAAACATAATCAATGCAAATAATTATAACGAACACATTGGTATGGTTTTTCCTAAAATTTAACATTACTAGAATTGTGAAAAATTGTTTTTGACACTATATGTATTCTTCCAGCCGAAAAATAATAATTTATAAATACAGTAAAATGACGCCAAAAACCCAAATGGTTGGAAGTTTTCAGCAGATAAAGGTAACATTACGACGTTATAACCTGGTGAATATTTACAACGTGATGAATATTCAGAAAGTGCATTTAGTCACAGCTGTCAACGAGGTTTCATAGGGTCCATCTCATGTGTCTCTGTATATAACTATGTTATAAAGGAGTCAATGTCCTGAAATCAATCTACGTGAGCCACTAATTATGCACTGACTTTAGTTTCTCTCAACTGGAATACAAGGTATTTCGTCTTTTACCTTTCTTCAAGTACTTAACAACGTCCAACAGCACAAGTTAAGTTTATCGAAAAGATTTTGAAGCACCAGATTAGAACAATAATCGAAATCTGCATGCTACTTTTGTAAATCAACAATTACTGTGTTACACTAGAATTAGATTCTCCTGACTGTATATCGATGACAGCAGCACGGTCATGTGATACTTCTTGCAGAGCGCCGCTTGTTGGCAGCTAATCACACATTCGTATCAACAAAACAGGGTTAAACATAGTCGTTTTGGAAAGCGAAAAGCATGTCTTTTTAACAGCGTACTTCTATTTGTAGTAGGATCTCTGGAGAATGAATACCCGTGCTGTTTGATATTTGATGAGTACTTCTGGGCAGTGTCACTAAATATCAGTAACATCCTTACAAACACATTTTAACGTGTCATCTAATGCAAGAAGGGTGGTTTGACACAAACGTGTCATTTGTATACAATGGGTATGTTTTAGCTCGACAATCAGAAATTTCGAAACCTAGTCTACAAATAATGTATGACTTTACAATTGACAAAATAACGACAACAAATTGAAAGTGGATTTTATGCAAATTTGGGTTGCATTAAATTTATTTTGGTGTTTTGTAATAGGGGAACGTGTTATTTCTTCAGTTCATTTGACACCATCAACCACTCTACTAATAACTCAAAAAAACAAAAAATTTCTCAAATTTAAGAAAAAAAATCTCATGAAATTTAGGATTTTTTTTTTTTAAATTTTGATGTAAACTTAGTTTAAGGATTTTTGATGAAAAAATGAGTGGTTGTTAAAGTAGTGGTTGTTACAGGGTGCCAGTACCATTGGCCTCATGTCTCTTTGTTGCTAATTTACAATAGTTATAAATGAATGAAATGAAAGAAATGTGCTTGAAGGATTGTTTAAAAACAAAACCAAAAAACAAAAAGAAAAAAAAGACCATATTAAAACTATTCAATTGTCTTTTTTAATTATAATTTTTTTTTTAAATTTAATTAAATTAAATCACGTAGGCCTACAAGTATTGTCAAAAAATTATGAAAGGACTGTCTGACAACTGATTCCGTGGAAATATGCAACGAGACTTTCTATATATTTGATAGTCCTGTGAGAACCGTTTTCCAACAGAAAAATATTTTTAAAATTCCTGCAAAATGATAATGTTGGTGTCTAAACTAAGTAAATAAGTCATTTTGAAGCAAATAAGTAGACCGGGAAAAGTTTAAAACGTCCAAGTAACACAAACTTGCCGAAAATGCACTTTTTACAAGGTAACGAAAATTGGGCAATGAGTAATACCACAAGCCTATTTTGGGCAAGATCGTTTTGTCATATTGTTACCTCCCCTTTTATATGTATCGCGATTCAAAGGCGACGATACGATACGCGTATCGTGGGCAACTGTATCGATACGTATCGATATATCGGCGAATCGTTACACCCCTAGTTATAATACTTCAATGGCATACGAGCTTATCAGTTCACAAACTTTGAATAAGTGCCGGTTGGTCGTTAAACAAATAGTGCATACTTGACAAAAGCTTATCTAACCCCTAATCTATTGGTAAACTTCCTGCTTTAAAAGCTTTTAACAATGCAATAGTATACGATATGTTGTGGGTCACAAGCACCATGTAGGTCACTTCCGGTTTGTAATAATTAAATTACTGATTTAATTTCAACTAGTTCCTTGATCTGAGGGCTGTTATGTTACTAAAATGATGTTTAAAAACGAGCAAAACTCACGCCATCTCATCGCCGTAGAGCCTTGATCAGTTGTTATTTTAACGTTTGCTTATAACAGAATGTAATTATAAATAACCTTGCAATGGACACACACCTACCACGATGGTGACAAAGGTTGGCCATGCCAAATCTACCGCAATTCAATTAAGTCAACTAAATTTGAGAAGTGTGGAAGTGTGGAAAATTGAAATAAAGAAAAAAGTTATATGTTTAAGGCGTCTGAGAAAACAGCCTCGATGGCGCACATTTGCAGCTCTCCACGCATCGTTCTGTATGGTATTACACACCATACAAAATGATGTACACACGAAATGGCTCCAAATTCTGGGGAGTGACACGTTTGGGTTATTGACTCGTCGCCGTGTTTTAGACGAAACGCACACACATGCAAGTTGGTAAAGTAACTCGGACACTTTTTAAAAATATTTATGATGTTGTATTTTATAAAATTAAAGCAATTTTTGGACTTGTTGCAAAATGACAGTTTGCAGGCACGTTCAATGGTATTGAAGTTATCAGCTAGGGCATGAGGCAAGACAAATAGTTTGAAAAAACTCTGCAAAGTTGTTTAAATTTATTATTTAAAAAAGTCCAATGAAAACAGGGGAAGCTACTCTTTCATCTAAAAAATCAATACTTTCCAGTTAACTCCCATCGTTTTTGGTCTGTCATTTAGTAAAACAATTGTCAAACGGCAGTCAGTATTGCAGTAAAATAATGATAGTAACACTCAAAAATGATTTACAAGGTTAAGGATTTAATCATGAAGAGACTTCCGATTTCTTTACTGCTGGCATGACGAATAAATAGAATTTACACCATTTGATAAAATAAATACGTAGGCTAATTCACTCAACATGTGTTTGAAATTTCAGACCTGGCCATTTGATCGACTTTTGATGGCACGACTTCCCGATATTGGACCAATGCACATTGGCAAGGCAAAATATCATCAAGTAAATAAATGATAAAATCATTTTATTTCAAAGATTTCCGCTTTTGTTTTCCACCTGGTTTGCTGACACAAGCTCTCCCACGTCTGTAGATGTACTGGCCACGGCAGAGCTAACAGGCGTGGTGGCGAAAAAATCCTTTAGTTTCTTTGCGGTACCTGGTTCCATACGCCTTGTTGCTTTTTTCCACTCAAGTTCGAACGTCTTCTCCTATATTTGAAATATCAAAAGACTTGACTCAAACATTTCATCGGTTCATATTTGTAGGCACGGCCCGCAACCAATTCTTAAAATATGTCATTGGAGAGCCAACGCTCGCTGAACACACATTGTCCCGGAATCACAAACTTTGTAGGCGTCTGAGAGAGCACAGCCTTGATGTCGCACATTTACAGCTCTCTGCGCATGGTTTAATATGGTATTGGACACCATACAAAATTTATGTACACACGAAATGGCTCCAAATTCTGGGGAGTGACACGTTTGGGTTATCGTCCCGTCGACGTGTTTTAGGCGAACGGTACACACATGCAATTTGGGAAAGAAACTCAGACACTTTTTAAAAAGTATTTTGGATGTTTTATTTAATAAAAGCAAACAACTTTGGACTTGTTGCAAAATGACCGTTTCCAGGCACTTTCAAGGTGAGCAAATTATACGACTAAAATCAAGAAGTTTCGAGGATTCTATGTTTTCAGTACACGTGACTTTTTGTCATAGCCCATGATAGTTATATAGTGTTAAGTGAGTTCTTTGTTTGGAAACAAAGTACAAGCGTTGCTTTTATGCCATATTAAGAAACCCATAATCGACGCTAGTGGCAACAAAGAAAGTCAACACAGGACAAAAATAACCAGCCATCGACATGAATGACAACACTTCAATACCAGACAGGACAACCACAAAGTTGAATTTAAATACCCCCACCCTCACACACCAAACAAAAGCCCACCCACCACACCAATGGTAACACTGGAAAACTGTACAGGACAATCACAATGCGGAGTACAAAGATGTATCAGAGAGCACCACGAGCAACTACTCGCCCATTTAAGAACTACAGACTACCCAAACTCTGTGTCATCAGTTGTAGTGGACGAACCGAACTTGAAACCAATATTTAAGCCAGCTGAATTGACCCGCCAACGTTTTCTTGAATTCTACAGGCTCGGGAACATGGAGACAATCTCTGCCAAAGTTTCATTTCTTTAATGTTGTCTAGTAACATGGGCCCGCGTCCATGGCTTAGTCGTAGCGTGAGCGCCTACTAATCCTGCTTTGATGTACCGTTCATCGTGTCGAGTCCGCCTGTCGACCATCAGGTACATGAGCGAGTCACACGTTGTGGCTTCGGCAATTACGGGCGGTTTTTACGAGGATTTCTCCAGGTTTTCTACCGTAATGAACAGGTGCAGTGTGAAGTGGACAATCCGTCGTAAAATAAGTAAAACACCCTTGAGTTCGACGTTAAACCCATATGAAACACATATAGTAACATGTACGCGTGCAGACGACCGTCAAATCGAGTATTGTCATGTGCCAAAGCCTAAAAAGTACACCTCACGGAATTTAAAAGAATCCACCAGGTGACAGTATTTCTAGACAAGAATACACCAAACAAAATCCTACGCGATATGTTGGCACGTGCATGGGATACCTTAACTCTGTCTTGTTGTATGCGGTGCTGTATGCGGCCTGCCATTGTTCTGCTGAAGGAGTTCTCTCTGTCGATCCATAATGGGAAGCATGTGAGAGCGCAGAATTACATCCCGATAGCGCACAGCTGTCAGGTTGCCTTGTACAAGCACCAGTTCACTTCTGCCTGTGTAGGAGATGGCTACCCACATCATGACACTGCCTCCACCGAATCTGTCAACTTGGGTGACGCAGTTGTTGGCAAAACGTTTATTGCGGCGCCTGTATACGCGTTGACGTCCATCATGTCTCTGTGAAAGGAAATGGACTCGTCGCTGAACCATACTCGCCGCCAGTTTCTCAAGTTCCAGCCCTGTTCATTCGTGCACCAAGCATGGCATCCGGATCGGGCTTGGCGAGCCTTTCCGGTACTGCCAAATCACAGTCTTCCAGTATGAGGAGACTGTCAAGATTTTGGAAGAATTGGTCGCTAATCGGGGCGGACCAGAGGGTAATTTCAACTCTACGTTTTGGCTACAGGCTGGATCTTATTGCCGAACCGCCGTTGACGGCCAGACCGAAGCCATCTCGCATTCCAGTTTCCCACAGTGAACTCCAACAGTAGCAAGTGGCTGTCCGGAAACTGGTGGCCAAGGGCGCGATCTGAGAGCTACCAACAATGGATCCTCTCCCGGGTTTTACTCGCCGGTGTTCCTCTTGTCGAAGAGACATTCACCTGGAGAAGCGTATGGTTATCAATCTACCCAAACTGAACAGGTATTTTTTGGCCGTGTCGCCAAGGTTCCGGATGGAGTCCTTCCAGTCCAAAATCAGTTCTACGAGAAGGAGAGTGGATGACGTCGCTGGATCTGAAGGACGCCTACTTGCATGGGCCTATTTGTCCGGCAAACAAAAAGTATCTTCGTTTTCTGGTGGACGAGAGGACGTTCGAGTTCTAGGTGCTGCTCCAGGACCACCCCTGGGCGTTTACCAGGGTATTTTCGCCAGTGGCAGCATTTCTCCATAGCAGGGGCATTCGCTACCACATCTACCTGGACGATTCTCTCCTGCGGAATGCATCGCCGGCAGGGGTCTCCCTGAACAACGAGTTTGGAACCTACTGCTTGGCTTGGGTTATCTACCAAACGAGACCAAGTCAGAAAGGACGCCATCGCAGGTCCGAACCTTTCTGGGGGTGGAATACAATACGCTACTGGCAAGAGCCTTCGTGTCGCAGAGTCGGTGGAAGAAGATTTGGGTAGCTGTCCCCCGGTTTTTGTCTAGAGCTGAGTGTTGGGCAATGGAATTCGCGTCTCTGGTAGGTCTCCTAACGTCAGCTCAGGACGTCACGACGACGGCCGTCTCTTTCTCAGACCCTTACAAGTACAGTTGAACGTATATTGGAGGGTGCATTTTTTAAACCCCAGGGTTCCGTTGACGCCAGGTGTCAAACATCATCTACGTTGGTGGTTGCAACCAACCAACGTGCTGACAGGGGTGGCACTGGCACCCTTCGTGTCGACTCTCCGCCTATTCACCAACGCTTCGCTGCAGGGCTGGGGTGCCCACCTAAGATCCAGCTCAGCCTCCGGTTATTGGCCTCGCCATCTTCAAGCGGCACAAAAAAATGGGATAAAGTTCGAAGCAGTCATCAGAGCGGTGAAAACGTTTCTCAGAGCTACAATATTCGCGGCTAATGATAGTCTCCGACAACAAAACAGTGATAGCCTTCATAAACAAGCAGGGGGTGGGCAGATCTCCCCAGCTATTGGACCAGTCGTGGCGATTTTTCGGCCTGTGTTGAGCCAACAACATTGTAGTCAGAGCACGGTTTATACCGGGGCGTCTAAATGTGTTGGCCGATTGTCTGTCGGAACAAAATCCTTCCAACGGAATGGCAGTTGCAGCCGGAAGTGTTCCACCAGATGACGAGAATATGGGAGACACTACTGGTGGACTTATTTGCAACAAGGTGGAACCACCAGCTCCCGATCTACATGTCACCAGGACCAGACCCAGGGGCATTGGCAGTGGACTCGTCACAAGACTGGTCGGGATTGGTGGCGTATGCCTTCCCACCGACTGCGATCGTGGACAGGGTATTGAGGAAGATAACGGCGTATCATTGCTTAGTCTATCTCATCGTCCCTTGGTGGCCGGGCCGGCCGTTGTTCCCGGAACTGGTAGATCTTCTCGTAGACGTTCCAAGAGAACTTCCAAGTTGGGGAAAATTGCTACGCCAACCAGACACGAGCATTTTCCACCAGAATGGTGGCTTTTGCCAGACGATCCACTTCAGCGGTCTTCGAATCTAAGTGGAGTTGGTTCTGCGAGTGGTGCGCACGCCATGCGATCGCAGCACGCACGGCCTCTGTACAGCAGGTAGCGGAGTTCTTGTTGTACCTGCTACAGGAGAGAAAGCTGAGGCCGTCTACTGTGGACGGCTATCGTACGGCCATTTCCAGTGTTATTGAGGTGTATACTGGGGTTAATCTTGCAGCGCATCGTAACCTGACGGCGTTAGTAAGATCCTTCAACATTTTGAAATCGTGTTATTGGCAATCGTCAACGACCTTGCACGATATTAGTACCATTAACGAGTCCTGGCGTCATCACAGACATGTCAATTGCCAGTGGCGCCAAGCTTGTTTGTTTGATGTGTAAACGCCTTTTTGATTAGCCTATGTGTTTCTACCATAGTCCTATGGAATTTTGTGCCACGTTTTCCTTTCGAGTTACAGCAAGGGATAGTATATTGTGGAAGTCTCGTCTTACACATACTGACCCTTGCGTAGGAAGATGCCGGGGGCCAGACGGATCCTCACCTAATGGGCTGGGATGGTCTATCCCCTGGCACCCTTCTGGAAAATTCCTCGCTACGTCACTGGTGATAGGCCTACCTTAAATACAAGAACAGACCAAAAGTCTCATTTACCCTTCCCCTGTCAATAAGCTGTGATCCAAGCTGTTGAGAGTCAAAAAACATTTTGTTATAGCAAAATCCGAATCACGCATTCTGTGAAGTTTAAATGCCATGAATACTGCTCTCGTGGATGATGGAATGAATAACACCCCCGACGCTTTGTGTCTTCTGATTATCTATTTGAACCTTTCACTAGAGTAATATTTGTGATATTTAACTACTTTGTGCAATATCCTCAATATATTAATTTGTGATATATATATTTTTATGAAAGTCCCCATTTACTATCATGTTAAAGCTGGTGTGTTCACTTTGTAAACTGCGGAAATAAAATTTAAAAAAATAATATTAAAAAGTAATCGTTCTCCGTTTTGCATAAATTGAATATATACCGACAATTAAATGTTAAATTCGATGTTGTGAACAAAATATGTTCAACCTTCTGAGTGTGTCCTGTCTTCTTTATTTTCAGCCTCTTAAGTATTATAATCTTCCAGTTTCCATACTACAAGCAATGGAGGTAGACTCACAGATAGCCGGAGTGATAGACGTCAGGGAAGACATTATACAAGACATTTTAAAATCCGAGAAGCGTGCAAACATTTTCTTTCCCCGGAGACTAGTGATCAATTGGCACGTTTTTCAACCAACCGAAGAGAACATCGATACTGTGAAGGCACATATGCAATATGCCACAGGAAGTGTAAAAGGTGACAACAGAGATGACCTTGACCTAATCGTGTTTGGTTCCTGGTTTCATTGTCCAGACTTTTTAGCTTATACCATTGACTGTTACGGCCAAGTAAAAGATACTGCGAATTTAACAGAACATTTGCGTAAACATGCAAAAAAGGCATTCAGCATTTATTCAGAGAAAATTACATTTCTTATTTTTGGTGAGTCAGACGTATTGGAATCTGTGAATAAAGCTTGTCTGTCTCTTGGTTTTGAACACGAGCCGTTCTTTTCTTCTCATTACATCGTAATGGTCAGAGATGTGTAAGCTGAAAAGTATAACTTTATAAGCTTTTTGGATTAATTTTCTTAGGGTCTTGCTGGACCCCTTGGTCGATTTTAAGATCACGCGTTGTATTAAGTCTCTTATGCAGAATAATATAAATCCGTACCATATATATATTTTTGGAAAGCTTGAATACTCAGGATTACATATATGTGTATGTGCTGAAAATCCCATCTTTATTTCTCAAAATATTTTAAAATGAGTAAATGTCAATATAACAAAAATAGACCGCATTTTTCATGGTTTATTTCTCGAAATGCAATAACGATAAGACTCAATAAATTAGGTGACCGAGTAGAATAGTCCTTGAACTAGTGAACAGTGTCTCATTTTTTTTAAATTTTGATTAGAACGATGAGAAATTTCACCCATATATTGCATACGATAACATCTTTTGGGAAGTGCATACCACTCTCAGCTGAAGCCGTTGGAAATTCTTTACAAACTAGCAATTCGCACTGTAACTTTATCCTGTTGACTAGACAGATCCTTCCAATCACCGGATATAATGCATTTACAGTGCTTATGTTCGTTCACCGTTTCTTTAACTTCCTCAAAAAAATCCAATATAATTCGATGACTATGTCACGAAACAGATCAAAACCCACCAATACGATACCAGAAGAAAGCAATTTGATTTACTGCAATCTTTCTATAGAACAAATCGTTCTTTTTATTCCCTAAGAAATACTGGGCCCAGGGAGTTGAGCAAATTATCAACCACTTTACGCTCAATCACGTCAATATCCTTATTTAAACAGCCTATTATAACCGCCATGTCACGTATATAAAACCTATGCACGGAATAAAACAAGCTCTCTGAGCTTTATTCCTGTATGTTTTCATATATTAGTGAATAAAATATCTAATTTAATTTAAATTTAATTTCAGCAACACTGTTTATGTATATCTCATTGTTTGTATTCAAAGATAATTCCAATCAGTATCATCCTTGGCATTGAACATAAAATTGAAATTGAATTGAAAATAAAACAGTCACAAACTTTACACTTTGGTTTTTAATCTTAATTTCATTAAAAATGAATTCGTGTATGAGGTGACCATGGCCTATATGACATCGCGTTAGAACCATGCATCCCATGTGAGTACAAAAGGTTATAGTCACTAGTTATAAAAGGGGTCATAACAGGAAGAAGTTGTTTATGGTGAAAACCATGACAAAAACCTACTAACTCTGACGGCAATCTACGTTTGTTTGTTTGAATGTGGTTTCACGCCGCATTTAAGGGGAATATACGTAGCCACTGTCTCTTGAACCACTCCGGTATAATTGAATGTGAGCCACATCAAACATTTCATAATACTTGGTTGGTTGATTGATTGATTGATTGATTGATTGATTGGTGTTTGACGACAAGTTTATAGTATTTCACTTTTATGACGGCGGTGTATTCTAATAAGTATTGACACTAACATAACCATACTATTTGAAGGGTCTAGATAAGGTTGTAAAATAAATCTTCCACCATTGCCATGTGAAGACAGCGTTATTATGCACCCCCTCTAGTAAAAGGGGGGCATATAGGTTCTACTTACTCTGTCCGTGTGTCCTTATGTCCAGGAAACTTGTCCGGGCTGTATCTTGGTTACTATTTCACGTAGCCTAGTCTTTTGAAATTGCAGATGTGCAACGAAGAAAAAATCACGGAATTATGCAAATTTCCCCATAAATTATGCAAATTGGCTCCGTTTATCCGGGAATTTTATCTGGGCTGTATCTTGGCTACTTTTTTACTTAGATTGTTTAAACTGGCATATTGCATTCTCCTGTATACGCACATGTTCAACGAGAAAAAAGTCACGGGACAATGCAAACTTCCGCATAGCACACAGTGAAGTTTCCCTTATTATGTTAATTTTTGGTGCACTGTATGTAATTATGTACATGTATGTCTTGGGTGGACTGCGGGGATAGGGGGCATATTGTTTAGCAATCTCTTATTGCTTTTCTCTTGTTACTCTTCCAACAATCTGCCCTAAGTCAGAGTGCTCATTTGACAAGGTGTTGGAGATTCATAGAAATAATGGCTCTTTGATGGTTCTTTAGAAAAAAGGATGGTTCGATATGAAACCATTACGACAAAAACGGTTCCTTTGTATAAGAATAAAAGAAGAAATACTTGGAACAGTTGCTGTGTGGGTTCAGTACAGAACCAATACGGGTTCCACTCGATCCATGACTGTTGAACCTTTAATGGTTCCACTAGAGCCATGTTATCTAAGGCTGTACCCCACTGGATTGTTCACTGCATCCACCATTCTATATTTTACATTTATTAACCATCAACTATGAGTCGTGGAATCAAATAAAGACTATTTTAATCATTTAAACAGTTCCACAACCGGGGAAAGGTTTTAAGAGGGGCGAAGGTAAGGTATGATTTGTGGTACTTGGGAAGTTAATCAAGACATGTACATGCATGTTTTGATTAACAAGTGGAGTTAGAAACCACGGTAAGGGGTGTCCAATTAAAGACCGGGAAGATGGGACAAAGGGTCTAGATAGAAATTTCATGACCCCTTGCTACAGAGAAATGTGTTAGCGTTATTCGAATTCGTAGTTCGCTTAATGAATCCGGCTTTTTAACGTTTTTCGTATTTCGAATAACCAATAACGATCCGGTGCTAGCTTTCGACCAATAAATTCAGGATATTTTCCATGTGATGGAGTAGCATAAGAAAGGGGTGTTCTGGCGCAGTTTTACTGGGACCCTCCCCACCTCCTCAGGAGAGTCCCAGCACACATACATAATCACCCTCGGAAGTAATGTAAGCCAAATTAGGGCCTTGAGGAAAAATACCTTAACGTCCTAGGAAAACCCGGAGGAGTGACTAGTTACTTGTAGATAAAGAGATGACAAGTGAGGGACAACTCACTTTTTGCGATCTAGTGGGTGACGCCCGACAGGCTAAATTGTACGATTGTCTCCCCCGATCCGTCGGGTACGCGAATGTAGATATGCACACGTTGGTTTGAGGCCTAGCGAGACCGATTTCAATTTCAAACCATTGAGAAAAGGGACAAAGTCGGCTGGGCGATCTCAAAGGACCGCTTCAATAAAAAAAGTCCCACCTGACACAACAAGACTAGAACTGAATTCATTGGTAAGGTTTATTATGCCAGAACGGGTAACTTGTATTCCCAGCACAGTCATCCGAGGGATTGTCCTCGACTATGATGTTTTTCTTGCGCCCCAGAACATAGGTAGCCAATAGCTGGCCCTTGCTCTGTATCTTCTTGACGGAGTGGGTTTTGCCTAAATACAGGACAGGTTTTACCTCCAGGTGCCAGCCACCCAGCACATTGATCGGATCAATCGCTGGCTTCCACTCTTTACCAGTGAAGAATAGTTTGTAACTGCGATTGGCGGCAAGATGGCCCAAAGTGATATCGTTCAAGTCACCAAATTTTAGAGAAGCGCTCTGCTGAGGCACAGGCACTTTAACTCGATTATATACTCCACCAGACAGTTGGAAGGCATACAGCGTGTTTTCTGTTCATGCCTCTCCAAACATCTCAGTGTCTCCCAAGTCTGCAAGGCCAGCAGTTGAACACGCGGTTTGACACTGATGGTCCCAGGCCTTTCACCATCTGTCATGTTGATATAGCTCGCAGGTGTAACACCGCACTCAGGTAGTTGGTATCCACGGTAGCCTCCCGTTCGTCTAATACTTTAAGTCATTGTGAGTTTGGGGCTGCCGCCAGTAATTTATACTGTGGGATAGGAAAGGAGACTGTCCGGCCACCGTCGTTACACCGCTCGTTCTCTACCGGCATCGGACGCAGCAACGTGCTCGGATTGCCGTTCTGCAGGTTATTGAAAACGCTCACCTCAGGTAAACAAACAGTTCGCGGTGAATCGCCAAAGGGATAATTGGCCAATCGTTAGGAGGCAGCAGGCGTAGCTCTGCTATTAGGAACGAATCCTAACGTCGACTTGAGTCCCATGGACAGTGTAACCTTCTTGGTAGTGGTGGTGATCTCAAGGCGCCCGCTTGGTGCATGCAACTTTTGAGAGGCCCCAATAGGCTTGAATTTCTGTATGGCCAGGTCACAGACGTTGCAGTAGCATCGGGTATCACGATATTCGCCTGTTCATCCTGAACACGTAGGCGGTTATTCCTCAACTAAGAGCTGATATTGTACCACAATGGGCTGTAGGTAACGTCAAAGAGGGCGATCTCGAGCACACCTTCTCGTTTTCAATCAACCGACTGAGCGCAACTTCGTCAGCATTATGTACATCATCTTACAATGGATATTACGCCGTTTACCTTCAACACGGACGCGAAATATGCAGTGACGGCAGGACCCCGAAACCATTTCATAACAACCAGTGACCTGATCGAGCCGATAGTCCACATCACCTAGTCAGACTCCGTCCAGGCCACGTTTCTGGGCGTGTTTCAGAAGTACGTCTTTCCGCAAGTATCAAGTAATCAATTGGTACAGCAACCCTATGCTGGCAGAACCAAGTCAATTTCGCTGTGTGGTGTGCTGCCAAAGGCTGCGGTCTTTCGGGAAAGGAACATCTCTCCTCCACTGATCCCCAAATCCGCGCTCTGTATCTCTGTCAAGTCTACTACCAGATCCGCCTGATCCTGGCGAAGATCCAGATCCCACTCCCCTAAAACCAAGCCTGGGAAGCATATAACAACTCGTACAACAGACGAGTGTATAAGCGAATTTGCAGCAAGATGGCGTGTCTCCCAATATCAGCTGGCGGCGTAATGTGGTTAATAAGGGCCTGGGGAAGATCTATTCGTACTGGACCAGCCTGGGGTCCCGCGTGACGGACAGGCTATAACGACGAATCCCACACGACTTTCAAGAGATTTCCTTCAGCAGGATCACACTTCCGATTGGATAACCTTTATCCAGGAAAAGCCACATGGCTTTATACATCCCGGCGTTGAGAGGTTGAACGACAGTATTCGAACCTCTGTCTGGGCGATTTTAGGGGCTCAGGCCTAGACAAGGACGCGTGTGATAGGAGAAGGCACGGCGTTTGGTGCCCAAAACCGTGTTCCTTGCGAACGTTGAAGACGCCATACCGACCTATCCGATTAAAAGAACGTCACAAAGCTGCAGATAGGTGTAGGCAAGGGTAACGTTGGCGAAGTGGACGACAGTGCTATCGCAAAGGCCTACGGCAACCGGTATTATATTCAGCTCGACATCGAGCTACTGGAGAGTCATATGCCGATCAATCCTAGCGCACTCGGCGACCGGTTCGAGTACGAGCTCACTTCCAGCGACTACAACCGCGTGATCCAGGCCAGCGACGAGGCGGAGGATCTAGAGACAACCGGTTACCGTCTCGATAACATCTGTCTTGAGTTTGAGAAGGTGACTCACCCAGAACTGGCCCGCATTATCCGGGACCAATATGCAGGCAACGTCGGAAGTGCTCTACGACCGCATCCTGTGTCACCACAAGATCAGCATGAATAAGAAGGACTCAACATGGACGTGCCCGCTCGCAGCATGAAGAGGGTCATTATGCTCTTCCAGGAGCCAGTTATATAGCCAAAGACTTGGCGATGGTGGACGTATCACTCAAGGCGTTTCTGACCAAGTATGCCGTGACTTCGGATGATGACAAGGTAACGGAAGACGAGTTGTTTACACCAGCGAAGGCATAAAACTGCAGCGGTGCAAAAGGCGGGCCTTTGAACGTGCACATTTACATCATCATCGACACTCAGCTCAACATCTCCGATGGCCGATACAAAGAAGCGCTGTACTAGTTCGCAACTAACACTTAACTCCTGCCCTAGATGCCCCACTTGGCAATCATCTGCGGACAGACTGGCTGTTGAAAGACCGTGATCTCCTTCGATTTGCTTGAAGGGGCTTATTGTGATGTGTTCCCGCACGTCTTCAGACTATTCCACCACACAACAAGACTTATCAGCGGCGCCCCTGGATCCGGTCTGACCCTGAAGTCTGGCTTCAGTTCTTTTACATGGAGTTCCAGGGAGTTATCATCGACGACTGCTGGGCAACGAAAGCGTTGACACAATATAAAGAAGAAAGATACGCTATCCGAGCTGGTCTTCTCTGGTTGGCAGGCCACGCTTGCTTAGCCTTAGACGTCATCAGGTGCCGGGCGGCTCCACAACCACGACCTCCATCTCCGAGGGGATGGAGATGCCCATGTTCGAGGCGCAGACGGAGTTCATGTTCACGATACCATTGAAGAACGGGTTCGAGCTGAGAATGTGGACGTTTTGGGTCGTCACAGGGTATCCATCAATGGTTAGGGGCTCAAAGGTGCGCTGGCCGGTTTTGGCGTCGCGGTGTCTCTTCGCAAAGTCGAAGAACGCCACCTTCTTCGGCATGCCCGTGTTTTTGTCGAACAGCTCAGCGCGGGGGTTCGTGTTGGCCTCCATTGACACGTGGGTCTGGACGACCGGGATAAACTTGGTGCTGGGAACGACGATCGCGCCGGCGGGATGGTCCTTGCGGCGGGCGTCTCGGTGGATGATGCTGGCGTCAGCGAGCGCCCGCGTCGACGAACTGGCACACGCGAAAGTACTCGCACTTCTCATTGTCGCTAAGCAGATCACCCTCGGGACGACCCGCCTTGTACAACGGCACGTTCAGGGTGAGGTGGCGGTCTCGCTTCCTCGCGCCCCTGTACTTGTTACTTCGTTCCGCGTTGATACGGGCGAGTTCGCTGTCGTAGAGAGGGCGATATGGCCACCGTGTTTCTCCTTAACCACATGTACCATAAGCCGTCCCTTCTCGCCGGGGACGGAAGCATAAAGCCCCATATACTTGGGGCCGTAGGGGCCCAGGTTGGCGGTTGTCTCAATCGTGAAAACCGTCAAGAGTTGTTGATTGGCGGCCAAGGCAACCTCACAAGCATTGCTGAGTTCGGAACAGTAAAAGATTACTTTGCTTGCCATAGTTCTAGTTTTTCTTCCTGGTGTGTGTCGTGGTGTGTGTCGTGGCGGATGATTCACCAAGGGAGTCCGTGTCTAATAGGGTATTACGCCGTCAAGTAAAAGATCGACGCCGACACCTTGACATGGAAGCACCCCCAGGGCACCAAAGCAGTTTCGTAATCTCGATATAATACAAATGCCGAATTAGACTCCGGGTCCAGGGGGTATATGTGTAAACATGGACGATGACATTGACAAGTTGCTTGATGAAATGTATGGCGGCGAACACAAACAGCCTGTGCATGACATGCCGAAAGCGGAGTCATCAGACAAAGTGGAGCTTGTCTCGATGCGCCGCAAGAGGCTCGCCACAATGGCCGCGGTAGGATCGGGCTGTCATCGTAATCAGGTGTAAATTGTGTGTAAAATCAGGCGTAAATTGACTAAAATGAGGAGAGTGGGAAGTTATATAGAAGCGTGAAGTAGTAAAGTAAACAAGGTCAAATGTTATAGTGCACAGTGTGTACCATAACCATAGATAAGATTACTAACATGCTGCCTGTAAAATGAAACGATTTATGTTCCAAAGTAACAACCTATGAAATTAACTGTCTGGAGTAGAAAAAGGAATAATCTGCGCTGGCACTAATGTATCTGGTATAAAGGTGGATTATTTTGTAAATAAATATTTAAAATAATGTAAAAATGTTTAATCTCAAACACGTTAGAAACCTTCAACAGGAACAGAAACTTACAAATTAATTAACTCTCCCTTTTGTGTAAATCATGTTTGAGTTCAAATCAAACATAGGTATGGTAGTCTGACCGCATTCAACAAACACCCTCCACACCGCTGGCTACAAACAAAGAACAAAGACAGTACAATCTCAGGAAGCAATGCAAAAACATCACAAGCAGATCGGCTTCATGTTACCGCTTAGTTTTGAGAACGACCCTCTACAACCTTCGTCGGAGGGTTAGGATGCAATTTCCTGTTGCCCTGTTGCTGTCTGAGCAGATGTGTAGCGTGTCTTGAAGCAGATCTGTTTGTGGTGCCGTTCTGTGTACTATGAGTGTGCTGTCTTCTCTCTGTAGGTTTGTTGCTAGTCTTGTCGAAGGTGGTTTTCTTCACCTATTGGACTGGCTGGCCGTCATGTGAGTGAAATAACCTTAATTATGGCGGTTAACCCCAATCAAACAAACAAACCAAAACCAACCCTTTGTCTCAAGATTTTGTAATGTTGAGTGCTGTTGACACCAGAGATAGTTTTCAGTCTAGCAGAGAATGTATTTCACCATATGTGTATACTGGCAACCAGCTTGCCAAGGAAACGGCATGAAATGATAAAATTGGGAAACACGAGTGACAGTACACAAATATTGCTTTCGATGGCAGTGTAAACTCTGAAAAAATGATTCTTTGATGGTTCTCTAGAAAAGAGGAAGGTTCTTTATGGAACCATTACGACAAAAGCGGCTATTTGATATAAAAAGAAAGGGATAAATAATTGGAACAGTCGCTGTAGGGTAACACACAGAACCAATAAGTGTTACACCAGAACCATGGCCGAAAAACCTTAAAGGGTTCCATTAGAGCCATATCTTTCTATGAGTGTATGCAAACGTAAAGCCATTTATTAAAGTGTTAAGGCACAATGAATTGTCGGTGAGGTCTATGGGTTTACCACCTTTCTTAAACATAGCTCAAACAACTTTTCACGAATATGGGAAGAAAATGAAAGGTAGCCAGCCACTTCTGGTATTTGGGAAACCAAAAAGTCACCAAGCAGTAACTGTACCGACGAATTTCAGGCTAACAAACAAACAATATCAAGCGAGTCTGAACGTATATGGCAGGTTCCATGGTAAAGTGTACCAGTTTACTACCAATAAAAAAAAAAAAATTTGGCAGAAAAGTGTGTACTCTGTGGAAGAAATTGGTCCTTCTGAGTCTAAATTGTCAATAAATAATAGTTTTTAAACACCGGCACTACTTTTTGGATGCTCATGGCATGCAAATAGACACGGTACTGCTTCCAAAAGATTTGGTGTCATACAAGTCTCTGATGAATATCAATAAAATTACAAATGTATATGGGATTAATCATAAGGTAATGTGTTATATATAAGTTAAGGAAGTTAGTGATGTTGGTTTAGATAACCACGAGACCTAAACTCCCTTAGAAATCACTGCTCCTCCTCAATATTAAAAACGGTCGTAGAAAAACCTTTATTTTCAACACCAACTTCTTAAATCATTCCCCTTTATCTTTTTCTATCTATGTAATGGTGAACAAGCCTACATCCAAAGTTTAGCATTAGATTTGACATAAAATTATTGAGTACAGTTCGCGTGAGAAGTAATTTCCAACGCAGTTGCTATTGTCATATTTGACGGATAAGTGCTGACAATAGAAACCAATGCATTAGATTTGACATACACAAGAGTGGAAATATCAAATTAACTGCTTTATTTGAAGGCTTCACAGTTTATTATCAACTGTTACACATATGAT
>JAVFBX010249226.1:0-10105 GCA_034783855.1 Mopalia kennerleyi | reverse complement strand
AGTGATGTTTCACACTGTGCTTCAGGTCATATCACTTATATGGCAGAGTACTTCCAAAGAGTGAACAGGAACACAGCCACAATGTGATCGATTGATTGATTGATTGATTGAGTGATGTTTCACACTGTGCTTCAGGTCATATCACTTATATGGCAGAGTACTTCCAAAGAGTGAACAGGAACACAGCAACAATGTGATCGATTGATTGATTGATTGATTGATTGATTGATTAGTGTTTTATCCCATGCCTAATGGTATTTCACCCATAAGATGGCATGTATTCCAACAATAATTGACACTAGCACAATCAACTCCAAGCTGTGTGTGAAGCGTTTTCATAATGTTGTTAATATAAAGTTAATATTCTTCCAGTGCTAAGTAAAGACAGCATTGCTACTCTTCTAACACACTGTCCCCTGCCAAAACCAATCAATTTTTATTCAGGTAAACTAATCTTTTGCAATCCATAATTTGAATTCATGATTCATGGATATGTTTGCATTAGTCTTCAATAAAAGCTAAAATATATCCCAATTTATTTGGAAAAGTTGTGACAAACTGATATGTTCTGCTGTAAGGATGTTGTACCACTACTGTCATTTTATTATGACAATGTGACAAATTTTCACTCCAACGACTTCTTTATTATACATGCAAATAGCGATTTACAGACTTTTCAATGATCACTCTGATTTGTTGTTTGTTGTTGTTTTTATTTTTACACCCTAATAAGGATATTCTGTTAATGTCAGTGTCCAAGACAGACAGAGGATTCACAAGCTCTTAATTCAAAACATTTGACATGTATTTGTGAATTGTGGTCATTGTTCATTACGCAGTTATTGTGTAAACAGTAATTAAAAAGACGGCCTTACATGATGAGGACAATCCAATCCTTAGTTATCAAAATGGCCATTCTGTTTGACATGCTGACTTATTTCTACCTATGAGCCAAGATGTTTCAATCACGATGCACAACTTTGTATGCAACATATGTATGTGAAGAACGTCAGACACATAGACATTTGGCAGAAATTGTTCTATGCCATGTTTACCATTTTTTAAAAATATAACAACACCCAACCTCCGGACCCCCCCCCCCCCCCCCCTCCCCAAAAGTTTTTAAAGAAAGCGTAAAAAATAAATAGAATAATAAATATAACCCCTACCTCCTCTCCTCCACCTCCGTCCATCCTCAGTCATCTTAACAGTGTTTACATCTGCTTTAAGTAACTTGTCAAACACCGTGTGTACCATTTCTTCCTTTATACACTTCTCCACATCCCTACAATTCCTCACTTTCTCTATATTACTTCTTGGTTGGAATTCACCTGCCCATGACTTCAATTTATCAACTGTACTTCCATTCATAGACAATTGTAAACTGTTTTTCTGGGGTTCTACCGGGAGTTCCAATCTCCCTCTTTTTATTTCTGGTTCTGACACATTATTTTCTGAACCTGTGGATTCATTCTGAACAATAAGTTGACTGTCTTTTAAACTACCTTTACATACAGAGCTTTTTGCTTTACACCTGTTTGAAATATATTCCGTCCGTCTTAGATCAACCATTGCTTCTTCTGACTGTAAATATGATCTCCTTTGTCCAACAAAACACACCTGAGCATGTAAGTAAAACAAATCAATTAAATTAAACCAAATTATACAGATCTTTACTTTGAAAATGACTAAGATAAGCCATATATTCTGATTTTGGTTGTATTTCAAATTTTTTGACTTGAAAGATGAGAGTACAAGAATTAAAGCCAGGTCAAAAACAGCGTAAAATCTCCATAGACAGCAGTCTTAATTTGGTCTGAACTAAACAGTACATACTAGTATATGTTTGGTAAGCTTAGTTACCTCCCTTTACAACATGTTAATTGGGTGAAGATTCATCAACAGATTTCTCTCATCCACAATGAAAGGGAGTGGTTTTTGCCATTCAATAACATTAGACCATCATGAAGCTGTTAGTGTTATAGGTCTTCAACTGATACATCTTGCTCAGAATGTGATAAATTTACACAAATACAATTTTCAGGTAGAATGTAGAATTGTTGTTCAGAGTGCCAGTGAGTTTGTTTTCATCTTCTTTTAAAATATGTTTCCATAAACCTGCATTTTATGTATAGAATTGTAATTTGATTTGGATTAAATTGTTTTCCTGCAATAAATCAGTCCAGCACATTTGATTGATCCAAGCCTTGCCGCTCCTTAGAAAAAATTATCTCTGGAGGAGCTGAATCCAACCATTCTATAGAGTATGAATAATTCTGTGATTATGTGCAATACACAATTATAAGGTCATTGCGTAATTGACTGATTGATTGATTGATTGATTGATTGATGTTTTACGCCATGCTTAAGGGTATTACACTAATATGACAGCGGTGTATTCCAACAACGATTGACACTAGCACAACCAAGATGTGAAACGTTTCCTTAATGTAGGAAAGTTTATTTTCCTCTAGTGACAGTATTGCTACTCTTGCAACAAACTGCCCTTAGCTAGAGGGCCATTGAGCAATGGAAACACCTGTACATGTACACATGTGACATATACAGCATGGTGAGATTTAATACAGTGAGGTATCCTCATTATTACCAACAACATTGTCACAAGTTACAAATGCTGATTGGAATTCATATATAAGCTCAATTTAAAACAATTTGTAAACAAAACAATTTTTTGTCTTCACTGCGTAAAGTTTGAATTTTATTTGACAAATTAAAATTTTATTTGACAAATTAAAATTTTTTTGTCCTCTTAGCATACCAATTGATCCAGTAAATGGACTTTTCTTTAACCATACCTCTAGGAAATGCCCTAAACTACAAGGTGGAATCTTTTACCACATGTACAGTGTATTTGTTGAAATTATCAGCATATGGGGTTGTAAGTACACCCAAAAATATTTTAACAAGCTAAAACATACCCTTTTGGTTGATGGTATACGAAGGGTATCCTCTCTAACTTGGAATCCACAAACAGAGCCCACTTCCATGACAAAGTCTAGGTACGTCCTGTACTGACTCCGACCTGATTCCTTACGGTTAAATTTACAGTTAAAGTCATGGTGGCAGCATGGGAGAACAAAATAGCGGCAAGTATAAGAGGACCTGTCGAAGATACAGAACACAAAATATACAATGTACAGAGATCAACCACACACTGCTTCTATCTGGAGTTTTTTAACCTGTCATTTATGGGTTTAATACGATGCTTCAGGTTGTCTTATTGAAGTTTGTTTGTTTGTTTGATTGAGGTTAAACATCGTACTCTAGATTATTTCAGTTATTTGACAACGGATTGTCCACTTCAAACCGCACCTTGCCTTATTATGGTGGAAAACAGTAAGGAAACATCGTAAAAACCACCCAGGCAATTGCCCGAGCCACAACATGTGACTTGCTTGATCCGATGAACGGAACAGCGAAGCAGGATTAGTAAGCGCACATGCTACCACTAAGCCACAGCCACGGGTCTGTCTAATTGATGGATGAATGAAGTCATCAGAGTCAAAAATCCAAAAAGTGTACCCAGAAAATTGGCCATTACCTGGCAGCCATCACTGGTATCCAAGGCGTAAGTTCATCACTATGGTTACCTATCAACCAATCATAGTCAGGGAAGAGACTGCATTCAGATGGAGTAATGGAAGCCTCCTACAATTACAACAACAAACTTAACATATCGATTATTAGACATACAGATGCCAATTGAACACCCAAGTATGGTGTGAAAACCTGATCAAACAAACTGGTCAACATCTGTTTGTTTGTTTGATTGGGGGTTTAACATCGTACTCAAGGGTATTTCACTTTATATATGACGACGTGCCAGCCCAATGGGTGAAAGAAACCACCCTCGACATCACTGGCAACAAACAAAAACAGGACAGGACAAATATAGGACTATAACAGGACACAATACAGACACCACAAACAGATCAATTTCCTGTTCCCCTTTAGCTCTTAGAGCACCAGGGCAACATGAAGCTCCCTCCAACCGCTCGCGGTCAACATTTGTAATATGGAATGATATATTGAGATTAGTGAGTTCACTCATAAGATGGTGTGCCATCCATTGGGTGGAGCACACTTGTGCCAGCCAATCAGTAGAGCACACCAGCCTCGACATCCCTAACATATCAAAACAAACAAGGATAGGATGATCACAAGACAATATAGAGAAGATATCATGAACTGATCAACTCTCTCTTGTCCCTCAACTCAGAGAGCACCACGGCACTCCCTCAAACAACCAGCATATCACCTACATATCTGCAAACAGATTGTAACATGATTAACAGTGTGAGAGTCACACATGGTTCATCAATGGAGTATGTTTTAAATTAATCAGTTGTTTTATATATACTGCAGTCCCAATAATTCTGCTTACGGGGACTTTTAGGGGACGGTACTAGTACATGTAGTTCATGGATGAACTCAAATGGGTGTTTGAAGTTCTTCACACACCACAAGGCAAAGTGAAACTGATTGATTGAATTATTTATCAATGGATTGATCTGTCCATTGATTAGATATTGATTGTTTGATGTGGTCATTGGTAGATCAATCGACAGGTGTTATTCTTTCCTATCTTGGTTACACAAGCTTAACATCTGATGTTGTTTGTTTGATTGGGGTTTAATGTCACACTCAAGGGTCGACAGGTGGGCTCGATCCCGTGACCGGTACATGGAAGCAGGATTAATAAGTGCACATGGTGCCACACACTATCACTAAATTTTGAAAGAATTTTATAAATGTTGGTAAATTTCTCACCTTCAAATTGACCGATGATCCAAATGTGTCCCAGATCTTTCTTCTCCGTAAATCTATCCCAAGGCCTGGATGCTGTTTAAATATTGCTATATATGATCATATATACAGATTTATTAAACATATATAATAACATCTTATTGAAATCTAAGACAAATATCAGTTCAAAAACACTATAACATAGTGATTTGAATTTTAACCTTGGGTTGTCATCTAAATAGCATCAACACACTATTATATTATAAATAAGTGATTGGAATTTTAATCTCAGGCCTCTTAGGAGAAGCCGATGCTCAATTCAAAGAAAGTGTCCCTCTTTTACCTGGAGATGAGCTGGGCCTGTGAATCAGTTCAGTTATCAAGGAACCATCAGCAAGCACAAGCAAACATTAAGAACATTGAGTCTGAGGGGTTTCAGCCTGAACCAGAGGTCATAGTTAGGTTTTTTAAGACCTCTGTCATCCTAGTCAAAATCCTAGCCGCTGCAGGCATCGAGGGTTTTGACCAGGTGTCAAAGTGACGACAGAGGTCTTATAAAACCTCACTATGACCAATGTTGAGGTTTTAAACACCATTCTAATCCGATAAAAGACAGAAAAAGCTCTCCCACGGCCTCAAAAGTGGCTCTTCCTTAACCCCCCCCTCCCCCCCCCCTGTATCCAGTAAACTGTCCACAACCAATCAGAAATAGGAAGTTGCCTCCCCTGGCATTGCATGCTGTCATGACAACGCCATCAGACTCAGCTGAGAAGTAACACAGCGAAAACTGCAGCAGAAATTCTTCTAAAACAATTTTTCTGATATTTTGATGCCATAAATTATAGCGATTGTAGACATGTTCTAAACTATGTTCGCGACAACCAATTCCCTATTTGTGCAGTATGTTTAATAAAATTAACAAAACAAAATTTGAAGGAGGTGGCCATGTTTGATTTTTTTTATTATCGGAAATTTGGTTGATGAACAATCGCATTCTGGGATGTAATGTGTGTTTACTCTCTTAGGAATTGAAAATATCACAACACCACAAGTTTGATTACGGAATAATGAATTTATTAATTTAAAGTATAGGCTATTTTGTCTTCAAGATGGATTTCAACTGTTGGTATGCTCATACAATGCGAGTCTGTGAAGGGAGGGTGTCAGAACTGCGAAAAATAAAGTGGTCATTGTTGTCTCATTAAGACCGCTGAGCTGTGTTCCTTGGTATGTATATTTGCGCACCACACGTAACCCATAGTCACATTTGGGAGACTGTGTTTGATAGTCAAATTATTCTCAGTTCTATAGAAAACCATAAACATCACAACCTACCCCCTCTTTGGTGAGAAGATAGACCAGTAAGCCATTTCCACATCCCAGATCAACAAAACTCTGTTTGTCTGTCTGCTTGTTTTTATCTCTTTCTTCTTCCCACAATAGCTGTGAACAAAAACATAATTATGGTGACTTTTCAGAACTAATAAACCTTGTGAGGACATTAAAACTCCTTACTCAGTCAGTATTGAAGCTTTATTGTCTAATAACAAAGATCAAAATATCCTCATCAAACTTCAACATTTTTAAAATTTTTTAAAAATTCAATTTCAATTAAGAAATAGAACACTAGACCTGAAATACACATTTGAAATAGAAAATGTCTAATATTGATGATAAAGTGTGATTTCAAACAACAGAGGTGCTTGGATAATCAATTGGAGATCCAGCTGTTGAAGGGGATTATTCAGTGACTGACCTCTATTCACAGCCCACATGGGGGCTATAACATATTCATACACTTAGTGAGTCCTGGTTACAAATCAATACACTCACTGGTGTTATGTGTGGTTAACCTATTGACAGCTTACAGTCTATTGAATTACTGTTTGATATGAGCAGCTATACTAAATTTCGCACACACAAACTGATTGATTTATTGAAGTCCACAGAATGGGGACAGATGCCTTAACATAAAAAGACCCCACACAAATCTACACATGGTCATCTTGTTTGTTTTTTAACGCTTTATTTAAGGTTATTTCACTCACATGACAGCGTGTCAGCCCCATGGGTGAAGGAAACCACCATTTGATCAAACTTAGCACTCTACAATAGAAATTACATCATTTGATCAAACTTAGCACTCTACAATAGAAATTACATCATTTGATCAAACTTAGCACTCTACAATAGAGATGACATCATACGGACAAAACTTAGCACTCTACAATAGAGATGTCATCATACGGAGAAAATTTAGCACTCTACAATAGAGATGACATCATACAGACAAAACTTAGCACTCTACAATAGAGATGACATCATACGGACAAAAGTTAGCACTCTAACATAGAATTGACATCATATGGACAAAACTTAGCACTCTACAATAGAGATGTCATCATACGGACAAAACTTAGCACTCTACAATAGAGATGACATCATATGGACAAAACTTAACACTCTAACATAGAATTGACATCATATGGACAAAACTTAACACTCTAACATAGAGATGACATCATACGGACAAAACTTAACACTCTAACATAGAATTGACATCATATGGACAAAACTTCAGTGAGTAACACAGTGGTCACATATACACTACCTACAGTAAAACTGTCAGTGTTATTAATGACTACAATGAACAGACTTACCAACAAGTATGAGGCTATAGCAATATCCTCGTAGACAAACTTCTGAGGATCTGTGCTCTCCGGCCATATCTATCAACAGGTTTTATTCAAAGGTGAACGGCAAAATACACAGATCTGTATGTTTTAAAATAGGGGAGAAAACTTGTATTCAGTAGACATATTGCTGAATACAAGTTTTCTCCCCTATTTGGTGAGGCAGATTGATTAAACAGTTGGTTGGTTGACTGGCTGGCTGGTTGGTTGATTGGTTGGTTGGCTGGTTGGTTGGTTGGTTGGTTGGTTGGTTGGTTGGTTGGTTGGTTGGTTGGTTGGTTGGTTGGTTGGTTGGTTGGTTGATTGATTGATTGATTAACTGATTGATTGATTGATTGATGCCATGCTCAGGGATGTTTCAGTCCTAATATGGTTGTGTAGTCAAAAAAGACATGTCACAATGATAAAACATGAAAACAGCGTGTTGGGCATTGTGGGGTGGAATTTATTATAAGAAATGTGATGGCAGTACTGTGCATTTACAAAAAGCAATAGTTCAATCAGACTCTTATCTGTTAGCAAAAACATAGTACAGTGGTAATTTTTCACAGATGTTTGCAAAAAGTGATTTAGTTAAGTATTCTTCTCTTTTTATTTTATGTTAAAATATGATCCAGACATATATGCTTAGGGCTGAAAGGTTTTGAATATATATTTCAATAATTTACATCAGGGATTGAGGGAACTGGGGAGATATTGAAGTTGAAGTGGTAACATACTTTATAACTTGAATATCTGAAGTCTAGAATAAGATACCAGACTTCCTTAAAACCCAATCACTGCAGTTTAGTCCAGTTACAGGCTGTATTCAAGTATCATATTTTCTATTTGTAAACAATATGTAACATGTATATGTAAAATATATTATTATGTTTAATTAAACCCTACTTTGATACTTGTGTGACAGTGTCTGTTATGTCAAAGCAGGTTAACAAAGAACAAAAATCCAAATTACTAATTAACTGATTACCTTAAAACTCACATCTTACCCTGACAAGATCTGGTCCATATTTCTGTTTCAATTGATGATATTTAACAGTGTATTTCTCCACTTGAACCAGTTTTAGGGATGTCACCCCAGTCCTAAGGTTTGCCTCCATGGACCACCTGCACAACTTGGTAAATAACACATCTTTTAACCATTCAGTAGTCATATGGGATTCAGGTTGACCTTTTTCGACTCTAACTGAGGTCTTCATTTGATTAAAATTAGTACGGCAATAATCCAATGAAATGCTGAAAATAAAAAATATGTCTACATGAATATGTGTGTCAAACTGTCATTTCAGTTCATTTTGTCACTGTAATTAGTTTTAAACCACATAAACATTTCTTAAACATACTCATTAAAAGTACCTGTTTTCACTACTGGCATTGCTAAGGAAGGTAACTCTGTAACAAATCTCATTTTCCAAACTGCCATGGGTTCCCTCCCTTGGACTGTTCTTATCTCCAATGTCATTTTTGTATTTCAGCGTAGGACAAAATATCACAGTCTGCTGTTTTTTATCTGGGAATAAAAAAATTGTTTTTGTTATGATAACAATAATATTTATGACACATTGTGTGAATAATATCAACATCTATTAATGAATAGACTAATGTTAATTAATTATTTATTTGCTAAAGATAGAGGGAAAATAAAACAAAATGAAGATCATATGTACATTACATGTATAAACTGAAGGATCTTTTCTTCTTCTATCTGTAACTAGAATTTTTTATTTTTACAAAATGTTGGCATTTAGTGATGTTAGCCAAATCAGTGAATATCTCCGGGGGTTTTAGAACTGCTATATTTAGGTAAGGTAAGGCAGAGTGTGTGTTAGACCGGAGTTGGTGCCACGGCCAATCTTCTCTAAATCACCTCAAATTCCTCCATAAAATTACTATTTAGGAAGCTATTTACGACTTGGAAATTGCCCCCAAGAGGCAGAAGATGAACTTTTTAGTTAGAAAGCATCAACATTTGTCAGAAAACATAAATTTGTTTGATTACATGCTACTTTTGTCACAACAAGCAAAGTTAGGATTTTTCATGGATGAAATTCAAAGTGATTTAGGGTACTCACCATTTAACTCTAACTTAATTTACCTGATTTAAAAGTGTTCGTTCATTTTTTTGCTTACTGCTTTTTAAAAATATATTCATATATAAAACACCTCAACAGAAATCATCTAAAAGTAATGTTCTAATTCTTGGTTCTAAGTCATTTATGAATGCTTTAACTGCATGACTGACGTTACATAAAAAGGACATGCAAAAAAATCAATCCTTTTTATTTTCAATTTCTCCTCAAACTAATGATACATTCAAAATGGTTATTTTATCCCTTAAAGTAGAAGAGTTGGACCTAGCAAACACACCATTTGGAGTCACCAATATTGCATTTGTATATGTGTATACATGAAAACATGCGTGACTGACGTTACGTGTGACGGACGTTTTCTGTCATTACAACTTGTAACAAAAAAGTGGATACCACAAAATTTTGCCATCAGTCTAGATGGTCAAACTCAGGGGCGGCGCCACAGGGGGGGCAGGGGGGGCGGCCGCCCCCCCTATCATCTGCGGATTTTTTTTTTTTAATAATTTCTGTTGCGCTTGTGTGGCTAGCTAACACAATGAACGAGCTTAGCAAGTG
>JAVFBX010249204.1:0-10106 GCA_034783855.1 Mopalia kennerleyi | reverse complement strand
TGAACATCCGCATTTAGCGGGAAAATTGTCGGCAGTTGTCACTCATTGCCGGGCAAAAAACATTTTTTCGAGCCGTGGGCTCTGTAGTGATGAAAGGTGCCTCAGCGAATAAAAGCTCCTGTAAAGTGCCATGGCAACAAGAATCCCCTGACCACCATTTGCTTTCAATAATCTGACCAATGCTGTACAATACTACTCACGTACATGTACAACTACTATGGACAGTTTCCACAGATCACGCATTGGAACTGTGGGCATTCAATAAGTTATAACACACACAAAAAACACAAATAAGAAGGATCAATACATAACCAATAAATTACCACTTTCAACACTTGACAGGTTAGCAATACTACATGTAGCTGTCATAGATGGTTTAATTAGCAGGGAAATTAATGGATTTTCAATGGGCACTTCTTCAAAGTCATAATAAGGTTTACATATTGATCTTGAGTGTCATAGCAGAAAGCATGTAACTGTGGCACACAGATAACACAGTGAGAATTAAACTATCAGCAGAACAGCATTAAGTAGCCTTTAGATTTGCTCTTTGAACCGCATTGATAGGCATCTGCATGTATTAAAAATATCAACCGTAAACTAAGAATCAAACAGGGTCACAATGTTAAAGGCATTTGTACATGATTGTTTGTTTGTTTGATTGGGGATTAAGGTCGTACTCAAGGTTATTTCGCGCATATGACGACGGATTGTCCACTTCACACTGCACCTTGCCTTATTACGGTGGAAATAAGGTAATACTGAGAGGAAACCTCTAAAAACCACCCCCACAATTGCCGGAGCCAGAACGTGTGACTCACTCATATATCTGATCTGGTGAACAGTACTTCAAAGCAGGAGAACATGATAGAAGAGTTTAATGTGTGGTGTGGCGAGTGAGTGGGAAGGGATTGAAGGGGTGGGGGCAAACCAGAGTTTGAGGAGTGAGAAGATAATTGAGCTAGAAGAATACACTATATACATGTACACGGACACTGAGTTGGAAGGGAGTGAAGGGGTGGGGGCAAACCAAAGTTTGAGGCATGAGAAGATAATTGAGCTAGAAGCATACACTATATACATGTACACAGACACTCATTATATACTCTCTGCCACTGATGCAAAAAGCAAACAATACTCAATTTCTTTTAAAATATAACAATGAAATATTCAAAAGGTAAAAAAAAAGATAACATACTCACACATTAAAACATAACAAGATCATGGTCTGATACACAGGACACTTCCATTTGATTAATGTATGTACATGGATGAACAAAATGCATGATATTTACTTAACTGTAAAGTAGTTGTATTGAATTTAAATTTTGCAACTCAACCCAGCATGTATTTCTATTCGTGCTGTATGCACTATAAAATAAGCTTGTGTAAGATCCAGACAATAAATTCTGGTGGCACCACATCTTGAAAGCTCAAATATAAAGACTAAGGGGAGATCACTCTCGCATAACTACTTCAGTCCATTCCTTGCTAAATAACAGCAGAGCATGTGTATCAAGCTTTAAAAAAAAAGTAAAAACGAATGTTTAAGATGTATGACCATTATTTGTTTGCTGTTTTGAGAGGTTGACAGAAGATAAATCTACAGACAGCTTAGCAACATTGTACCCATAAGTGTAGACAGAATAAAATATTAAATTTGTTCATATTCAAAAGAAAAAGATTAAATTTTGAAACAAAAATATGCAAGTTTGCGTTTGTACACCATACTGATTTTTATCAATAGATTCGTTTGTTTGATTGGGATTTAACATCGTTCTCAAGGGTATTTCACTTATATGACGACGGATTGTCCACATCACACTGTTGCTTGCCCTATTATGGTGGAAAACCGAGAGGAAACCTCGTAAAAACCACCCCAGCGATTGCCAGAGTCACATCTTGTGACTCACTCATATACCGGAGGGTCGACAGACAGACTCGATTCCTGTGAACGGTACAGCAAAGTAGGCGTTAGAAAGCGCAGTCGCTAAGACGCTAACCGCTACGCCACGGCTGCGGGTTATTTATCAATAGATGACAAACATTTCACCCTTATACATATAATAGGTTATGGAAAAGATGTCAACACTAACATTAGATTGTTTGTTTGATAAGGGTTTAACACAACTTCAGGTTATTTCTCTCCTATAATATGTGATGGAAACCATCCTCAACACAATAGGCAATAAAGAAAACAAGTCATGACTCAGGAGTTACTGTTTGTTGCCAATGGCGTTGTGGGTGAATTCTTTCACCTTTGGGTATGCCAGAGCAGTAGGGCAACACGAAGCTCAAACCTCCCACCCAACCCCCACCATTCACAATTACATACAACAATAGCAGGGTCCATTAAGACAAAGTGTGGAATATACAGTGCAGAACAACACAGAAATCCGGTTGATGCAGGAGTTTTCTATGAGCTGAAAGAGCCCCACGAGGTCTACAGGAAACTTGGATTTTCAATTTATTTACCATTCTGTACTGTAGTGTTGATCCTCTTGGGTGTTCAGCAAATTTGCTGGATTAAGTAGTTGAACCTCTAGTGACCTATTCAGCACAAGCATTAGCCCCTGGGTCCAAGCACTTCGCACTGTGAACCTTTTAATAGGTTTATACAGTAGACTTGGACAGGCTGTTATTGCCAAAATGAAGGATGGCTTTGTACTGTTCCAGAACCAACTGACCATTATGAGGGCGCCACCTACCCTAGTAAGCTTAGATGTGTCACATGATTACTATTTCAATTAAAGCATACCAGTATTTATGGCTGTATTGAGGTTTAGCATTTTACGTCCTTTCTTTGGGGCTTAATGTCGTAATTAAGGTTATTTCACTCACATAACGATGTGCCAGCTCAAGGGATAAACAAAACCATTACCGATAATAATAACAGCACATATGTTTGTTTAATCGGGGTTTAGCATAATACTATAATAACAATTGATGTTGACTCTTAGCTCTGGGAGCATCAAGGCACTGGAGAAGCTCCATCTTTAAACCCGCCTACCGTTCTACATCATAATTAAGGTCAATGGATTTAAAAAGGAACGAATTAAGTAAATTCCAAGGTCACATATGCCCTGAAGGGATGGCATAGACATTTACTGAATATTTTACTAGTTAATATTAGTTAACATAGTGTTAGTCTTATAGTTGACTTTACATGTGTCTACCAACCACTTAAGATACATAGATCTTCAAGTTTTCAAGTTGGTATTGAAATAGACTTTTGTTTGTGACTAGTTAAGCCAGTTTGTATCCAGGGAACAAGATAATTTAAAATAAAAATATTGCAGAATTTTTAAACAAAAGACAGTACAGTAGCTAAGGTGAATCGGTCCAAATTTTTTATTTAGAAGAATTTATTGGTAAAAAATCCTGAATAGCAAAAAGTACAACTACAGTTTATTTGGATGGCAAATGTGTCTAGCAAGTTTTGTAAAGATAGGCTTCATAATTTTCAACATCTACAGAGACAAACATTGGGGACAATCCCTGGTCCAAGAACAACAATTGATTTTATTGAACGTATGCAAAAGATTATTGTATATTTTGGTTGAGCTGTAAATAAATCTTTTTCGCTAAATTGTGAAAATGTTGGATTCATAATCCAAATATCCACGACTTGCTTACCTTGGAAGAAATTTATGTGTAAAAAAAAAATACTTTCAAGGAGTCATTTCTTACCTTTATGTCAATTTTTGTGTTATAGCATAGCATTGAATTTTAATTTGTATTTTAATGTCATATCAGTGTATTCAACATTAATTTTGTGTACAAAATACTCCAAAATACACCGGGTAGGCAGGACTGTTTTGTGTAGTCAAGACATAACCATGGGCTACATGTACTTTAAAATAAATTGCCTTAATTATTCACAGTCACATAGCCTGTGGTCAATAGAAAGAAACCATTAGTGGAAGAAGGTCAAGCTGACATCACACCAATAGTGACCACCATGTGTTTCTGATAATCATCTAATCTGTGAACAGTTGTGTAGATTAATCAGCTTTACAGCACTCCAACTGTTAAACAATAAATCATGCATGGCAAAAACTCAAAAATCATTACTTCTGTATGAACAAGTTTTATTGCAGTGCTTACAGGGTTTAGAAGTTACACGGGTCTCATTATCAAACATGGGTCTTCAAACACAGAGGACTGTGTCAACTTATTCAACAGGATTTTTAACATATTATCTGAAGTGCTGCAAAGGATCTTTTCTAAAAATTATATGAATCAAATATTTGTTTTTTAAAACAATGCTAAAAAATAAAACTGGAAGGGCTTACAGCACTCACACATGACAGAAGGATTTCAAGGCAGTCCCAAGAGATTTTTATTCACAGATAGATCAAGTTTTGTATAATTAATATGGGTGTTGACCAAGTGGACATGTATATTTAAAGGTTTCATCAGATGGAACACCAGGACTAGCTTATTGTAGACTTGGGTTGGACAAAAAGGTTTGTTTCATACTCAAGATTATTTCACAAACCAGAAGTTAGGTCCAATGATGAGACAATCACAAGATGGGTTTCGTGCAACCCTTAACTAGGAGAGCATCGGGAAGCCCTCATTAGGAACAATAGGCAGACACGCTTACATGTACATCTGAACCATGTCTTCAGCCCCAGTTACATAACATAAAATAAATATTTGTAACTGCATGTTAAACCTGTACATTACAGTTGACTTGCTGTAAGTTAACTCAATTGCATCTAACACAGCATACATATACATGTAGATGGAAAAAAGATTATACAAATTTATAAAAGCACACAGCCACTTGTACGTATTTTGAGTCTTTTCAATCCATAAAACATGGATATTATCTAATCCAGCACTACTATTGTGTATGTATCTGATGAGAAGTAAAAAAAACATAAAGTAAAAGGTAATCTAAATCAAAACTGTGCCTTTCCAACCTGTCATATGCTTGAGCTATATTGAAAATAAAATACATTTAAATTCTCATTAATCTAAAATGTTTTTGAAAACAGGTGACATTAGACAAATCTGATGAAGTCCATCTGTACAATGGACTACTCCAGGAGCCCAGATTAATGGTGAAGAGAAATCAAATTACTGCTCATAGGGACGTTTGATTTAAATCGATCATAAAAACAATTAACATATGGTTGATGTAAAATAAGTCATGCAATACTGTGCAGTGTGCAATAATATTATATTAAGGTGTTAAAAACTATGCTTTTTTGTTAAAATAAATTTAATTCATACAAGTTTGATGCTTTGGTCTGTAACTGTAATTGGTGAAGTACTTTTGATTAGTTTAGCAGTGATGGAACTTGAAAGATACTTATTGAACTAGCTATTAAATGCAGATAGAGTCTGAAAACATAAGCTTACAGCATTTCACAGATGTCAGATAAAAGATTGCCCAACCATGCTGTTGTCAATTCTAATTGATGTGTTGCTGGGTTTTCAGAGCGTTACGAACATTAAACTCAAAGCCGATATATAGTACAGTTCATACAGTGAATAAAACTTAATCACATATAATATTAACCATTCAGAGTCATATAAACTGAGAGTCGCATGATTTTGATATCAGTTCATTTGTGTGCCATCTGAAATATGTAATGAGCAGCTAGTTAATTTAAATGTATATATACATGAAGTTGGTAACTGTAGGAAAACACTGCAAATTTATTTTTTCTTTATAAAAAAAAATGACTTCATATAAGTTACATAATTTGCAACAAGGTCATATTTGCACCAAAACTGTGTCATAGTAAGCTTATATAACAAAAAGTCCATTGTATGGCGAATGGCTTGTCAGTCCCAGGGCTTAGGCAGACACCCGTCCAAATGGACACCCTGAAGTGAACAATTGCTTCATTTGGACACCATGTTTTAAGAAACTTTAACATGCAGGAGATAGGAAAACTGTCAAAATTGGACACCCAGTTATTTGAAAAATGAAGCAAAATGACCATTTTGGACACCATACTTCTGATTTTTTACTAAGCCCCTGCTAGTCGGTCCTTGAGGCATCACCATAGTGGACGAGACTAGGGCAATTCTTGTACATGTATGCATTGCCTGGAAATCACGCACTAACTTCCACCAATATTAGGGGTGAAGTTCGCCACAGGTCAGCAAACAAAAAAAAGTCAAAACAAGATGGCTGGGGTATATTTTACAGTCAATGTCTTCAGGTAGGAATTAGAATTGATTCTATTTTAGAATGGTCCCTGAGGTAGACAACTATTCATGATACGACCTGTGACTATCCTTTCAATTCACATCTACACAAATGGTAAATAGGTATGAATTGAAAGACAAAAACTGGAATTCCTCATTGGCACAAACAACACTTTAACAGTGGTTTTATCAGGTAGAACTACTTGGTATCCTTGTCTAGACACAACATGTGATTATTTGTGCAGAGTGATTGCGTCACAATAAAGGCCCCGGGCAGGGATGAACATGTAAACCAAGCTGGCAAGAAACAGCAATGAATTCTCGCTTCAACATTACAAATAAATCTGTGTAAAGACTGTGCAAAAAGCCTGTTTGTTACATTCTTTTATTGGGATTTACCATTGTACTCAGGAGTATTTCACTTATAAGTACATATTGTTCATATCACAATGTTTCTTGCCTCAATACGATGGAAAACCAAGAAGAAACCTTGTGAAAACCACCACTACGATTGCCAGAATCACATCATGTGAGACTCGTATACAATCAACAACAGAATAGAACCCGTGAGCAAAACATCTTAGCCGGATTAGCAGGCCGACATTTTTACCACTGGGCAACAGCCATGATCATTTCAGGCGAGAGCTAGAGCAACAGCACTTCACGAGACCCTGGTCTAACAACTGCAATTGTGGGGTTAGAAAATTCAATTGATGATAATATAAACAAAAAACAATTTATTTATCACAATGAAAACTTTCAAACATTGAAGCAGGTAAATAGACCACCATAGCAACAGCACTTCACGGGACCCTGGTCTAACAACTGCAATTCTGGGGTTAGAAAACTCAATTGATGATAATATAAACAAAAAATAATTTATTTATCAATGAAAACTTTCAAACCTTGAAGCAGGTTAATAGACCACCATAAAACCTAAATTGATGTTTAAAAAAAATAACCTCTACTGACTACACAGGGATAATATTTACACTAAATCAGGCCTTTAGATTTGAGGTGCGTTGTCCTATGCTTTAACATAGATCACTCGCCTGAATAAAGACAGTTGCACATGTTCACAAAACACAGATATGCACAGCTTGAATAATGTAGTAATATTTAACATTTAACTGCCACTGAAAAATATTCAGATATTAAGTCAACCTCAAGCTAAGCTCGGATAAAAATTTTGGCATGTGACATGTAAAAGGCTATAGAACATAATTCACACATACCACAAAGAGATTAAATGTGTAAGACGGATCTGAATGTGACTCCTTCACACAGTTTGATCAAACCATATAACCACAATTACATTTTCTACGGATAAACATCAGAAGTTACTTCAAACAAATAACATCTTAGGTAAAATCATGAAAGGCGTGAAAACTTAGGAAAAGGTGCAAAATATTCACAAATGCTGCAAGCAAAAGCAACAAATAGATTAATCAACTTATAAGGTGCATGTAATACCAAGTTTCTAGCATTTTAAATCTTCAAGAAAATGCAGATCAGTATGTGTTTTTAATTATAGATACAGTGTATCAACAGAAACATGCAACATTGACGACTGTTTCAACCCATCAGCTTAAATTTCACTCACCTAGTCGAGCCACTACCAGCAAGAAAACAATTTTGCAGTTTCATAAATGTTAAAAGATAGTGTCATTTGGCAGGTCTAGAGGAGCAAGCCAAGATGGATCTTTTGAAGGACAATTATAATGACATGTACAACTGCAGAGTTCTTGTTTTGTATTTATTTATTATTTTATCAAAGTAGTGAAGAACATTAAACATTGAATGTACTATTATTGAAAGCAGAAATTCTGCAGGATTAAAAGCACATGTGAGGGGTTTGTTTTATATCTGAACAAATATAATGTTAGATACATTACTTTGCAAAATATGTTTGTTTGTTTGTTACCAGACAAAAAAGACCAGACATACATGTATACCTTTTCACCCTTGCCACAATTGGCGTAGGAAACATGGCACAGATTTCATTGCACTATCCTAGAAGCAAATAGCCAAGTAATCAGTCATTTATCAACAGTAAACAAACATGGCACCACTGTCAATTAACATGTCTGGGGTGATGTTTCAACTGCGATCAAGCAATGAGAATTATTCTCACGGCTTGACAAGAAATAATCGCATCTTGAATGATGTTTTACCTCAGATCAAGCAACAAAACATATTCTCGTGTGCATGTGCTTGTCATATATAAACAGCTTGTCGAAGGTCTTAGTTACTGCTCTACTGTCAAGTGGTGGCACTGCATGCCTTATAATTGCTGTGCATGCTCATTAAACTAATTCAGATGAGAAAATAGATTTTGATCTTCAATAATACATAGATTGGACACATTTCCTTTAGTAATGATTGTTTGACTAGTAATTAGTACTAATAAGATTGTCACACAATATTAAAGTGTAATTTTGTCTATTTGGTTGGTATTTTAAACGTTTCAATACACAACAATTTACTCACTAGATAGGTTTTCAAAAACCTATAAATAACATCCCACCGAGTCTATAATTGTTTCTCTCAACGAACAAATTGAAACGCTAAACTCAAATGATGGCATGCCAGTCCAATGGGTGGTGAAAACCTACACTGGCAAGAAACAAAGATAACACAGGACAATCAAGACCCAATAACATTCAGGCTGATTTTTTGTTATCAAAAAGGTTGTTTGAACGAAACACAGATTACAAGAATTTTGTCTGCATGACCCTTGACCAATGGTTTACCCAAAATCAAACAATGGCATGCATATTTATAGTAGTGCAAAATATACAGCCAATTCGTTTTTATCAATGCATTACTTTTTTTTTTTAAATGAACATAAATATGTGTTTTATAACTAGTTCTAATTAGTGTTGATGGACTTCACTGTTTTAAATACTTACGGATCCGTGGATATATACCGGCAATTAGTTTAATAAAACTGTTTTACAATAAGTAAGTTTGCACGGACAATTTGACCAACCACGGTAAGGTTTGCTCGGACAAATTCGCGAAATGGGCAGAAATTGTCCGATGTCCTTTATTGCGCACCTGATGGTGCATATGTACATAAATGAATTGGCAGTGTGACCCATGTTAAACAAACCTATGGTCTTCAATCTTTATCTTTGTCACCGTTAGAGAGGATCAGCAGCTAAGATTCATCTGCTATGCTATTGGTTATTTCAGACTTTACTAAACAATTATGCAGCAGATGAATTAACGCTACTGTTTGTCTCCAACGTTAATAAAGATGTGGACCCTTGATTTTCATGCATTCAATGTGGGCCTCGCTTAAGGGCTTAGGCAGAAGGGAATCCACTCGTCCTTTGGACATCCTTAATAAAACAATTGCCTCATTTTGACACCTTGTTTTAAGAAAATTGAACACCCAGTTACTTAAAAAGTGAAGCATGTAATTAACACATGTATTAAAAATAATTTACAGAAATATTGACTGGAAGCTACAATGTTTGGACATAGGTGTGAATAAATTGCCATAACCTTAGTTATCTTGGAGTTGGATGACCTTAAACATAGTGGCTGATCTAAATCGTCTAAAGTAAGGGACACACTGAGAACTCATCGGTGAATATTATTAGCAAATATTGATTCTTAAAAGAGGAGAAAACAAATCATGTATGTATTGCTATTTCACTCTTACTCACTCCTCAGCCATGCAGTTCTTTTGGGGAAAGGTGAACTTTTGCCCACGGTTGCAAACAAACTGGTCTGAAGCTTATCAGACGATTTGCCAAATCAACACAACTGTGGACTCGAGTCCACACTCTGAAATCTGGCCAGCAGGGCTCAAAATAATTTTTATTACTCCAGGGGCCATTGGTTCCTTACTTGATTTGTTTGTTTGATTGGTGTTTAACGTCGTACTCAAGGGTATTTCACTTATATGACGACGGAGACAAAAA
>JAVFBX010249193.1:0-10106 GCA_034783855.1 Mopalia kennerleyi | reverse complement strand
AGCAAACCAAAGAATAGAATATTGGTGGGCGTTCCTCAGAAGACAAACTACCCATTACTGGATAGAAATGTTCAGAGGTCTCCAGGAAAGAGGAAATTTTAACGGGGGGTTTCTTGATAAAAGCTTGATACAGTTCAGCTTTACGGCAATACTTCAGGTTAATATGTTCTCTGCAATACTTTTGTTTATTTCATGAGTATGCAACTGCCAGCGAGAGCTCATGTTTTCTGTATAGTTTATGATGCACAGCAATGTAATACCAGAAGTCCTGGGAATACTTATATATGCACGACGACAGCTGGTGAAATGGCAAGCAACCCCCTCCCCCCTCCACAAAAAAACAAACAAACAAAAAACAAAAAGAAAAAAAAGATAGCATACACCTCTAGTCGCTGGCTACTGATTCAGTTTATAATCATCTTCTCTCGCCAAGGGTTTTATATTTGCAGAGTATTTCTACTCTGCATTACAGCCCTTGGCAGATAATTCATGTACAACGAGAGTTTCAGCTACGCTATCTGGCGGATAAACTTGGTTTAACTTTGTATAGCAGTGTTGGTGTCTTTAGCGGTAGGAACATATCCAATAATTTCACTGAGTTGGTTGAATACCCCAAACAAGTCCGAACAAATTTCGTTATTGACAGCCGCCATTTTCACTAGCCGCGTCTTCTAAAAACACAACATCTGATTGGATGCGTTCCCACGCATCCAATCAATCGCCAGGAAGCCGAGTTGTAATACAGAGTTGCTCGGATATCAAACCCTTGGGTAGAGAAGATGCATGGTTTATAATAGACCCTACCATTTCATGTCGAAATAAGGCGCTTTTCAAAGTACAGATCAGAATTATTTTTATAAAATTTCTAAAAAAATCCCCCACACTATATTGTTTTCAACAGATATCTTAATTTATAGATTTGCTTGCGGTTTTACACTTATTTATGGCAGCGATGCCAGCATTTGATGTGGAAGAAACACTAAAATTTACTGTAAACATGCAGTAAAAATCCGTCCAGCAATAACAAGGCATGGTGGTTGTCCAGACTAAAATATATGATATTGCGACGTTAAACACTCACTCACTCCCTTTCTCTCCCCACCCAACTGATTTAAGGTTATAAACAAGTAAGAAAGAATGACTTAAACTTTTTTTGTAATTACAGGAGGAATTAGACACCGTGGCTACATTGTGGAACGATCACACAATCCGCCCGTCAACCAACACCCGAGTACCCCATGGAAAACCATCGTTAATGTACCTGTTCCCTACCTTGTGGGGGGCCCGAAACGAGATCGGCACTGTCAGTCAGGTGAAACTTGACCAGGCGAGTCGCGAGGTAGAGTTTCGATCTACAATGCCTTGTGATGAAGATGTTTACAACACATGTGTGCAGATCATGAAACGAGACAGGGTTCTGCCACCTAAAGATGTAGCGGAGGCAGTTGCCCTATATTTACACCTTCGACGTGAAATTAATATGCTATTGTAAGATTAACACCTGAAATATGTATTCAGGCGAACGGATTTCTATAAATACACATACACAAAAAAGCTTACTAAAAACGGCTTTTGTAACCATGAAATGGCTTTATTTCCCTGGCTGCTTGAAAGAGTACATGTTGAAGCATCTCAGAAGAACCCCCAAATAAAACATGATTCGATCAGCTAGTTAATGGCATGTTTTTCAACAAAAGTAGACACATATATATATTTAGTCCATATATATCAACATGTCGTTTAACTAGACTACAGAACAAGTGGTGGTCAATTATTTGCTGAACTAGCATAGGCTATGAATGATTTGTGTGTCTTTTAGAAAGTGAATATAAACAGTATTTTCGTTATTTTGGGACAACACTTTTTTTTAGTTTAAACCGGTTCTAGTTCAGAACATTTGGCTGGTGATTCGGTCTAGCTCTGAGGGTCGTTGGTTCGATTCCCGGACGAGTTTCAACCTACACAATTTTCTGAACTAGAATCTGGTCAAACTAAGAAACCGTTATCCCAAATAACGAAAATACTGTATTTTACTCTTATTGAATGTGAAGTGTATATTTCTGAAAGAGAAAAAAAAAACAATCACGTGACACTGGCAAATATGGCAAGCGGTTTTATCACTTCTGCCTTTATTCTACATATGTTGAATTCTTTTCTACATATGTGATATTCTTTTCCACATATGTAAAAATTCTTTTCAATAACTGACTTTATTTTACATATGTGAAAAAGAATTTGACATATGTGGAAAAGAATTCCACATATGTGAAAAAGAATTCAACATATGTAGAAAAGAATTTCACTTATGTGGAAAAGAATTCAACATATGTGAAAAAGAATTCGACATATGTAAAATAAACCTTAATTCAACATAAGCAGAAATCTTTTTCACTTATGTATAATAAAAAGGTGAGTGGAAACTACGTTTGTTTAACCGGCCTTACAAGAGCGGCCGATGCTGTTGTAAGCATAACTGCGTCTGATACGTCGGGAAAATAAAATGATGTAGACTACAATGAAACATACTGAATAAGAATAAACCCGTCGCCTGATATATTATTCTCTCTTTATTTGTCACAGTTATTGGCATTTTTCATAGTTGAATGTATGGTTTTGTGTTTCAGCCGTTGTCGACTGTAAATATACATATGACAGTCTGCGACCAATGACCTATGTATAACATGGGTCATTGTCTGCGCTTTGTTTTGTTGTTGTTATAGTCTCCTAATTTGGAGGGGATCATTTCCTGATCACTCTCTCCACGTGGGAGTGTGCCCTGCTGGTGCCAAACTTTCATAGCATGTGGAATATATTCCTTTCGTCTTTGCATTCATCTTGAAAGTGTAGACAAGACGATAGGGGCACAATCGAGATTGGATACGGTCCCTTGCTGTGAGAAAAAAATCATTTCTAACTTTTTTGATAAGTGCAACTCTTTTGTACATATGTAAAATAAAAGTTTATTTTACACAAGTAAAATTCTTTTTCACATTTGTGAAACAATATATGTGAAAAAAAAATTATACATAAGTAAAATAAAAGCAAAGCTAATTTGACTTGTGTAAAATATAGGTAGACGTTTTAAAAGTAGTATAGAGTGAGCAACTCGTGTCGTATTTGCTATTACATAATAAAGAAGGGTTAAACGTTATCATGTAGTAATTATTTTGTGCCTTATATGTAGAAGAGGCGACTTGCCCCCTCTCTACTGATAAAGAAGGATTTGTGCGTTATCAGTAGAGAGGTAGCAAATACCCACTACTAATAAAGAAGGCTGTGTACGTTATAAGTAATCGATGGGCGTGCCGCGTGTGGGGTCTGTTGTTGTTGTTGATGCACAAGAGAAAACACATTTTTGCCAGAGTTGGTTGGCCCTGAGAAGGGCCGTTGGAAGTTGGCTCTGAAAAGAGCCGTTGGAAAAGAACCCATTGTGTTTTCAGTTACCGCAACACTCGAAAAGCCTCGATGATTGCCTCTCTCGCTCGCAGCCATTGGAGGATGGTAGCGAAGGCGGACGCCTGGCGTTGGTATATTGTTGGAGCGGTAGGTTGTTCCACAAGGAAGGCGACTGGCACCAGTTCCAGCGGCGGTGATGCTGGTTCCTCGTCGGGCTGTGGCTGTCTTATGTTTGTGGGTGTTGAGCTGGCTACAGTCAGCCCGTCCCTGGTCCTCTGAACTGACACCTCTTCGGCCTCGGCCTCCTCCTCCAGCAATGTGGAGAACTGGTATTCAGGCTCTGATGATGTTTTGGAGACCTGGTCCTCACTCCCGGTTGTAGTTCTCCAAGACTTTTTCTATAGTGAGTGGTCCACTACACCTCCCTGTACCTGGCTTGATGGCTTTCGAGGTGTCGTGGCCATTTTGGCTACCGTTTGCATTGGCATTGGTAAAATAACTAGCAGTGATTTCATGGTAGGTCGACTGTTCAGGGTCTGGTTCCCTTGGCTAAGGGTCTTCATGGTTGGTTGGTTGGTTGGTTGATTGGTGACTGAATGGAAATTGGACAGGTTTTTATATACAGCCCGCGCGGACCTTTTTTCAAAGCGATAGACGTGAAACTTTTTAATGAGGAATACGATTAACTGTCAACATGTGTGTGAGGCGCATTGAACAGTCGCTATTTTCACCCAGGTTATAATTAAAACGGTGTAGTCACGCCATGTAAGTGAGTGGCTGTTTTTCCTTAGGTGTGTGGTCATCCTTTGGTCATAGTCATTCTACTTTGAGTCCCTAAAATAAGTCGTTTGAGCGATAGGGAACGTGTCGTTGGCGAACAGTGAATGCTCAACCCACAGACAAGATGGCTTTGCGTTACATCATGGTAACACCAGGACGACCCAGAACACACCCCGCAGTCGGCCTGATGTCACCATGACGTTACAACTGTCGCCTGCTTCAGTTGATATACAACCTTTACACTGTGAAAGTCAGTCTATTGATGTCATTAGGACTAGTGAACATTCAGAGCTGTAGAATATCGTATGCCGTTTTGTTGTGTACTCTACCCGTTCACATTTTTTTTTTAGTCATCCAATTGTCATTTGAGGGTTGAAATAAAGATCGAACACAAGAAAATGGTGCACACAAAATGGCGCAGACAGCCGGGGATTTGAGCGACGTCATGGTAACACCAGGACGTCCCTCAGAACGCACCCTTGTCGCCGTGTTGCCACCATGACGTCACAACGCCCGGTTGCTTCAGCTTACATACAACCGCTACACTGTGAAAGTCAGTCTCTTGATATCATGGTGACTAGAGAGCCTTCAAAGTTGTGCTGTACAGTCGGTTGACATTTATATAGAATCTCTATAAAGAATCGTCTGTTCTCTTTTTAGTTTGTCATCTGGTCGCGTTTGAAGGTTGGAATAAAGGTCGCACACAACAAAATGGCGCAGACCCTTAAGCGTATCACATGACACGGTCAATTGGGACTACTGAGTCAGCAGGACGACCCAGCATGGCGGTTGGGTTCAGTAGTGTACTTGGTGACCTCAGAGTATGGTGTGCACATCGGAGCGGTTGACTCCGGTGCTAACTGGTTAGAGTCGGTTTACATCAACGTCAGTGTTCGCGCCACGGCTATAAAAGGGAGGGACTTTGGCTGGTTGGATTTCATTCCAGACCTAACTCCCTTGGTGTCTAGCTGGCATAACCTACTTGTCTACTTTTCTAGCCACGATGTCCCAGGGACAATTTACTACGCCATCGAAGAGAGCAGCACCCCAACCGACCTGTAGGAGGACGAGAAGAAGAAGGCAAAGGACGAGCCAGTGGTGGACAAGACGACGGTGGACGTGTTGAGGGAGCCCGCAGAGGAGCAAGCAACCCACGACGCTTTGGATGTGGTGCCTGTTGTCGGGTGTTTACCCGGTCTTCAAATTTAAAACCACCCAGTGTATCAGCATTCCCGGCTTGACACTACGCTACGTCTTTCAAGACCTGCCTGAGTTTTTCTCAGCGACCTTCTTTCACCACCAGTGACCTTCTTCGTCTTCTTCCACCCTCTTTACCATATTTGAACGTCTTGGAGAACAACTTTATAATCGGGCCTGAAGGTGTATTTAGCACGGGTGAGTCGCACTGACACGGTGACGTAGTTGAGCAGTTGGGAGTTTTTCGCTTCGCGACCGTAAGACAGTAAGGTTTCAATGTAAGCCCGGTAAGGGTACTGTTTGTAGAGAGACTGTAGCCACAGGTTTGTGGGGGCGACTTGATCCGCCCCCTCCCCCAAATCCGTACCATCTCCCTTGATGATTGTCGCTTTGGCGTATAACAAGGTATTGGCCAAATCCAAGTACGTGTCCGTGTCAGCGTTGGAAATGCGGAATTCGACAGGTCCACCATCGCTAATGCTAGCCACGGGGTTGTATGTTTCACACTGATTCGTCTGCCCTGCCCTGAGTCGGTCACAGAGTCCACAAATCAAACTCACTGTTCATCCCATCACACGTTGGTGGTTGTACAAACGGCATGCTGTCTTTCTATCTTCTTTAGCTGAAGATAGCGGCTGCGGTGTGGCGCATTGACCCGGTGGAATCCCTCGACGTTCTTACTTGGCAAATGAGTTGTTGAGCGGTTTCATGTCGTTTAATGTGAAACACCTGACGCGGTTCATCAAAGTCGAAGGTCAAGGCGTCTTTGATGTCGTGCAGAGTGGAGAGATGTGTGTGTTTCAATAACTTGTCCAAACTCTTAACCAGCGCCTTCGGTGGGGGGGGGGGGGTCGACTCACACTCCCCTGCGGGGAATGTGACTCGATGCGTGGGTTCTATGGATCGATATTTCATCTGGATGATGTCAATGAACACCTTACCTGGTTGGATGTTGAACCACGTGAGGGGGTACTTAACACTCACTTAGCCGCATTCTCACTCCCCTGTCAACCGTATAGCCTGGTGGAGTTGAGTCGTGTAATGCGTAACCATATTGTTGCTGGGTAGGGTCACGGAAAACATTTCGTCCTCACGGGTCGTCACACGTGACTGTGGGGGTAGAGCTAGGGGTGGCTCTTTTAAAACGGACTCCAATATAGCGGTGGCTGTCGCTTTCGCCCAGTTGAACCCGCAGTGGCTCTCCCAGTGGTCGACCACCCAGTGGGCCTCCCAGTGCATCTCCGTGGTGTGATCGTTGAGGCTCTTCCAGTTGGTCTCTCTGAGGCTCGCTTTGTCGCTCGCTGTGTGGCTTGTTTTGCGGCTCGCCCGGCGACTCTTCGATGCGTGCTTCCTGCGGGTGGTCCCTCTGCAGTCCGTCTCGGTGCGGGTCTCGGTGAAAATCTCGTTGCGGCTCGCCCTGACCTTAATAAGCCGCACCGCCGCGCGCGTCATGGTGCTCCGAGGCCGTCATGCACGGCAGCGACTCCCGCAGGGCTGCTCAGTGGGATGCCCACTCGAGGGTGATGTGTTCGAAGCGGTGTGTCGACCAAGGGAGCGGGTGGGTAACACGGTTCTTTCGTAATAGCGACGTATGGCGTCGGGATGTAGGGCTTGCTCACACACGTCGTCTGTGAATTGCTTTACGAGTAAACGACCTATATTCACCCGACCATCTTCAAACATCGTCAACACAACGGTTTTGTAGGCTCGTAAATCCTGCACCGAGGCAACCATATGCGCCCAATGAAGTTTACCCTTCGTCATAACATTGCAAGCGTCGACTGTATACTGACCCAACACGTCATACACACGCCTGATATACACTCGAGGTGTGTCGTGGTGCGTCAACAGCGCGTCACGCTGCTGCTGGTCACCTACACGTAGTCCTATCTTAGTCGTATTGTCTACGTGTAAGTTTCCATGAGCGGCGTGGTCCGCTAGAGTTCGGGCGATTTGACGTGGTGGGTCCGTGATGATGATCGGTCTGCTCTAGGATCTAGACCGACAGTGCTAGATAAAAGACTAGACTGTCTGATAGACGATCGATCAGACGAGGGTAAAAAAACTAAAAACTCAGGGTCAACCAACTCTTACGAAAATGCTTTTTTTCTTGTGCAACAACAACAACAACAACAACAACACCATACCCACACACCCATCGATTACTTTTAACACACAAAGCCTTCTTTAACAGTAATGGGGAATCACTCCCCTCTACTTATAACGCACACAGCCTTCTATATTCAGTAGTGGGGATTTGCCTCCTCTCTACTGATAACGCACAAATCCTTCTTTATCATTAGAGAGGAAGCAAATCGCCTCCTCTCTACTTATAACGCACAAATCTTTCTTTATCAGTAGAGAGGAGGCAAGTCGCCTGCTCTCTACATATAACGCACGAAATAATTACTACATGATAACGTTAAACCCTTTTTTATTATGTAATAGCAAATACGACACGAGTTGCCCACTCTATACTTCTTATAAAACGGCTTGCCATATTCTAAAACCTGATCATTGGTGTTGGAACCTTACACTATTTATTTCAGGTAAAACTAGGGGAAATTGTGATATTTTTCGGCCAAATTATAGGACACAACCGTCAATAACTAGAACAGTTATTTTTTTATTTTAAATTTTCTCTGACCTGATTATATACAATAAATCAGTAACAATTTCAGATTTTCAACTGTATAATTCTGTGAACGGAACGTCTGGACTCTGATCATATATAGGCGTAGGAACCCTACGTTATTTTGTATTGGCAAAACTTAGGCATTTGATTATTTGAGATATTTTTCGGGCAAAACATCACGTACAAACGTGACATCAAAACATAAACCTGTCACTGTTTATTATTTCTCGTCATAGATAAAGATTTACTTATCGTAGATCATGAAATGTACAAAAAAATATAGGGATGATCTGGAAAATTTACAGCCATTACCGGTATTTTCAATCGTTTCATATCTAAGCCAGAATAACTGGATAAAGTTTCTTCCACGCTTGGCATTTGTTTTGAAAATACTTCGTGTCATTCCAGCAACTGTTTTTCAGAACGTCAATTTGGATGTTTTAATAAACTTCAAGGCATATTATTGGGATAAGAAAAACAAACAAGCCATGGCTTTTAATTGATAAGTTTCTCTTACTTTTGTTCTAATAGATAGTAGGATGTTTGATTCGCCAGTTTAAAGGTAAATAGTTTAAAGATGAACCGCTAAATAACGCATGCAATTTGATTATTTTATTCGCCGTCACTCACACAGAGGTCAGAAATATCGTTGTAAGGTACTGTCTGATTTGAGTGACCCTGCATGTCTTGCTGTATAGTGTTTGGCGGCTTTGAGTCAAATGTGCAATAACGTCTTCCTGAACTGTGATTTAACGGATTTGAGTGACATAAACATTGACTGAAAGGTGATTGGCCGATTGGGTGACCTGAAAGTCCTACTGAACTGCGCTCATTTGGGGCTCCAAACAAATGGAAAAAAGAAGAAAGAAAACACAGAATCAAGTACAAAAAATGTGCCATAGTTTTGCAATATGTGACTGGAAAACAACATATCAACAATTTATAAAAACGAGATTTAAAAAAACAACAACTCTAAAATCATCTACATATATTTTATGCATTTAGGCCAATCCAAAACTCATGATGTACATATAGAAATGATTTTGGTTTTGCCAGTCTCACAAGTTTCATAACTTTGGCCAGAAACTTTCATATCATAAAATAATCATGTGGCTAATCGGGACAATGTTTTTTTTTAAATGGATAATAAAATATAAATCTTATCAACATTCTCACCTAGAATATATTTCCAAAATCAGCATAAATTGCCGCTTAGTTTTTTTTCTTTCTCAGAGCTTCCGGATCCTAGGTCATTTGATCAAAACCGGAAGCTGGTTTCCTCAATGCCTTACGTACAGCCTGCTTGGTCATAAGCAGGATGTACCTAGTACCATTTTGAATGTCTAAATTGAGTGATATCTGCTAAAACTACAGCTGTATAAATACATCGGGACTATGCTTTGATATCATTCAGCTGTAGATCAATCCAATTTATTTTTTAAAGATACCGGTCACCCAAACCGTCCAAGAGTCAGTAGCAATGTCTTCGATATAGTTGTATTATTCTGTAAAATGTAATATCAACCCTGTTTTCGAAGGACTGCAAAACCTCTATTTCTCTTTAAAATTGCAACAATTAGATCAATCAATCAAAATGTTGATAACTCTGTTTTCGAAGGACTGCAAAACCTCCAAAAACTGTTGTTGTCTTTTTCTTTTTCTCATTTAAAATTGCAAGCATTTAGATCAATCAATCAAAATGACGGAATTAATTTTAATGCCAAAACTGGCTGAGATCGCCTCTACGGGCGTCCCCCTTCTCGGAGTTTGCGAGGCCTAGGCGGCCCCTGGACCCTCACCTTTAGGTTATTATAGTCAAGCCTCCCGCCCTCCCCCACCCCCTCCCTTTGATAAAATCCTAAATCGCCATTGCTAGCTGTGATCTGCGGCTAAACCCAGATCTGACGTGGCTATGTGCTTCGACCCGTAACCATAAATTACTGTGTACATCTGTCTAGTAGCATACATATCTAGAACATAAGATGATTCATCGAATTTAATTAATCTACATCCCTGTGCAAGTGTGATTGTTTTTAGAAATATATATTTATTGATGATAAATAATTTCCTGCCAAAATTTGTCTCCAATCACCCCCCC
>JAVFBX010249182.1:0-10106 GCA_034783855.1 Mopalia kennerleyi | reverse complement strand
CCCCCCCCCCCCCCCCCAAAAAAAAAAACACTCTGCCGTGTTAGTAGAATTCCCCGGGCTGCTCAATACAACAAACATGTACTGCTGTGAAAATTAAATTATATGGAAAGCATTTCATGTCGGCCTATGTAGATTTTGAGACCAATTGCCACCATCGCCCTCGTTGGGGATGACGTGATAAGCTTTGGTAAGTAGATGACGTCACTTTCAGTTGCTAATCGTAGCATCGCTGACCCCACCCTTACTCTTACGTGATTCCGCCTCTCCATCGTTGTGGGAACAAAACCAAACTGATGTATCTTATGCATATGTTAATGACTGGTGATTCCCTGATGGGAGATACCCAAGCATGTCCCACCAAATCTCGACGAGAAGACAGTTTAAATGAGCAAGGTACTTCTGGGAAAGAATTGACTGTGAAGACTCCATGGGTCAGATGCTCCTAAGACGATTAGCCGCTGACACCACATTATAAAAGAACAGCGGATTAAATTGAAAAACTTTTCGAGACACGGGTCTCTGGAACGCAGCTCGGTGAATGACAATGTTGAGAAACGAGAAAGACAAGGACTTTGGGTGAGATTTGACTGCTTCGAGTTTGGTTCATTCTGTCCCTTCAAAACTTGGTACCTTGGTGGTTGCTGGCGACACTGGCGTGAGATAATGGTCAGCCTTGGGTCAAACTGTGGGCGCTCGTGGTAAAACATTTCTCGTTGACTGTAGATCGTTATTAGTGTTTTCCTTTTTCGTACCACCCCACCAATCACACCTCCTAACTAAACAACTCCCCTCTCCACACCACGTAACACTCAATCTGCCCAAGTACCCCTTTGGGTCCACTACACGCCCTCTGGCAATGACTTTGCAACACCCTGATCCGTCTTCACCCATGACATAACCGTCTCTCATCACCAATTAATGCTCTCTGCTTAAATACCCATTTAAATTTATCACAGACCCCTCTGCCCATCGCACATCACCAAACACCGCACTCCTCTATCACGGCATGACTTTCTCTCATCAACAAATAACGCTCCCATCTGCTTAAATACCCATTTGAATTTATCACAGAACCCCCTGTCCATCTCCCTTCATCAAACTCTCGCGACATAACCGTCTCTCGTCACTACAGAGTACTCTCCTTCCCCTACATTCATCGCACCCCAGCCCATAGTACATAACCGTTTTCTCATCACACATAACTCTCATATTTCTACATTCAGCGCTCCCCATCCCTCACTACATTATCATCTCTTCTCTCCACAACCAAATCTTCTCCCCCACATTCACCGCAGCCCATCCCTCACTACAGAACATCCCCTCTTCACTATTCTTCTGTATTCACATCGCCGCTTGTCGCACACCCCTATAGATTTGGGAGCGGTCCATACTGTCAAGCTGAAGTGCAACTTGTACCAGTTTTTAGGTAAATTTGTTTCTGGCCAAGACACGACTATTATGAATGGTAATAAATCAGATGTCAAAGCAGATTCCATATGGGTCAAGTGTTTATATGTTATATGTGCAAATATTGATAGTGACAATCAGTACCTCTGGTGACAACTGAAGATTGTCACAAGGTTGAAAATCAAAACATGCTTTGTGGATGATATATGGTCACTTCCCGTGATTAGACTATAGGCCTACAGATAGCTTTGTTATAGAGTTATACAATGCACTTATTAATACATGCACCAATTGCTAACCAAGACTACGTCATTCCTTTTTTAACACATATAGTTTCTTCAGAGCCAATCTTCGCATGCGCAAGGCACTTACCACCTGTACAATTTATTTGAATCTTAGGGCAGCGAAATATACCTGTCAATTTATTATCTATGTAAATAGAAGCATGTACCTGGATTTTTGTCGTTCTACGTCCCTCTTAAATCACGTATAGAGTTTATATCAAATCATACAGGAGCGCGCGAGGGACACCGTTTGCTCACGTAGCTATGTCGGCTGCATTCAATCTAGAACCCGTAGACAAATTTAACAGCACGATGCAGCTAACATCCCGCGATTCCGATATAGGGTAAGTACTATGAGTTTAATAACCTTGGGTACAGAAACAAAAAAGATTGAAACTCTTCAGAAAATGGTTTTGAAATTGTCTATTCTCGGATTATTGCATATTTAATACCAACAGATTTATCGTTACTGTCTGTCCATGGTTTACCTGAACAGCTTTACCTGAACTATTTTGTGTTTATTTCTTAAAGTGTCATCGGTAACACAGATAGCAAAGTTAGACATATCTAACTATTCTGAACATGTTCCATAAGTAGTCGTGTACCTAAGATCGAAACGGATAAATAAGTTACTATAAATGTAAGCATATGCGCTGTGTTTGTGTTTCCCGTATATACAATCACCAGAGTTAGGTTGCTTCAAAAAATATCTAAGTGTTATTTTGTAACATCGCCTTGAAAAATCCAAATTTACAACAAAATTGATTTCAAGTACACATTTGAAAAGCACTGCAATGAGAAATAAATACATAAAAAAATTTAAAAAAATAAAAATTAATAAATCAATCAATCAATCAATCAATCAATCAATCAATCAATCAATCAATCAATCAATCAATCAATCAATCAATCAATCAATCGATCGATCAATCAATCAATCAATCAATATATATATATATATATAGCCGTTAAAAGCCTAGCATGTTCAGGGTAAAAAAAAACTGTAAAGTACTTAGAGTACAAGTGAACTCCGACAACTGGGGCTTTATTTACAGTTGTCGTTTATAGGAGACAGTCTTCTTCTCCTAATTTGAATTGTTGCTATTTTTTCTATCTTTATCATGTAACTGTTCTATCTATATGTTCTTATTAAATGGTATTTTGCTTTTATGCTTATTTCTGATTTAAATTTTATATTGATTTAGTGTTTCTTTTTTAATCATTTTTGTTCAAGTGAACTGATTGTTAACATCAATATACCAATGTAACACTATGTCCCACAACAGAAAACTGCATACACATTTCTATGATTTTCTATGAGCTGTGAAAGCTTATAAGACAAATAAGGACAACTATACGACAATATAGTATAACACACATACGTATATGTAGTTGTTGATCTAATTTTGTACCAGACGTGTATTACAGTTAGACAATCCAGGTAAAGCTTATTAGCACTACGGTACTATCATTAGAATTATCAACAGATTAGGATGATGTATACATACATGCGCAGTAACCTAGGCAACTATAATACCGCATATGGTTATAACTGTTTGTTGTCGTGACAACTCACTGTGTCAAATGATTAGACTAGAATAACCTATACGTTTTATCAGGCTAAATTTGACCCCTGTTTTTTTTATGAGTTAACGGGGAAGAAAACATTTGTAAAAATCGCAGTTATGAAAAATGGTGCCCAGAGTGGTGAACCGTACATGCCACATGATCTTTCTCTCTCTCGAGCATAAACTATTATTAAAAAAGTATTCACTAAAATCGCTTCACCAATATTTCTTATCAATTATTAAGATACATACTGTTTTTTGTGAAGATTATTGTGAATATTTATTCAATAGTAGTAATTGCTATAGAAACAAAAATTATATGCGAGTGACTGCTACCATAGTTGAGGTACCAAGTCAGTTACTAGACCTGCTCTATAAAGCTATCAACACAATTGGGACACCAACTGTGTAAATCTGCTGATCACAGATTATATATTCAGCATTAAGGTGCACCATTGGCTTTAATATCATTTATTCTAGATAAAACATCACGTGATTTTGAAGATAACATGTTCGCTGATTGCCTATACATGACAACTTACGCGAGAAAGTGCGAGAAAAGTCAGTCGTGCACCTAACTCATATTCAGGCGCACTGTATTTTTTCTTCCTTTTTAATTATATGTCGTTGAAACCAGATTTAGCACCATTGGATTTGTTTGCTTAAGATCTCTGCCCATTACCTGTCCTTATCAAGCTAGCTAACCATTCATAGGCCTAACCGACCTGGTTATCTTGTGCATATATCATGTTAATTGTCTGGTTTTTTTTATAGTTATTTGATCATTAGTCATTGATCCTATAAAAACATAATGTCGAGGACACATTTCTAGAGTTGATCTGTTTATCAATTGTTAATTATTAAAGAAGCACATGTACTCAACAATTGATAGAATATTTATAAAATGTGAATGACTATCATTTTGTCAGTACTCTTTGTGTTGCAATTCTAAGTAAGTTGGGATAATTGGTAGCTGTGAACGAACTAAAGTGTCTTTATTTTTATTGTAAATTATGTCATTCTATTCACTTTTAAATTATGTTTATATTATTAAAGCTAAACATGTTTCTCTGCAATAATCTACTCGTTATCTTAGGTTGCCAGTCAAATACTCGTATATACTGTTTGATTGCAAATCATAAGAAACAACTTCACACCGAAATACTTTGTAGACATGCAGCGAGGTATTGGACGGAGATCTATTTTACCGTGGTGCCTTCAGGGCTATGGGGCTACACGAATCGCTTAGTTATGGTGTCTTTGTTTGACGTATCGCTGACTGATATTATTATCTGTTCCTTATTCCATAGAGTGTACAAGAAGGAGGGATGTTGCTCATTAGTGAGAATACTGATATTGCTGGTAGTAATAGCTTTGGCCACTACCATTGCCGCCTGTGTTGCAGTTGCAGTCGTTGCCCAACAACAAGGTAATTCTTTTTTTTACTTTTTAACACCGCCAAAAACATATTTTATCGAAACTTCCCTCTGTATCAGACAAGTTATAATACTCATTCGCTTTAACGGAAATATGTATTAGTTAATCTCTGCATCTCTGAAATACCCATTTTAGGCTGATTTATTTCTAATCCATACCGAATATCTTGTTTACTACATATTTAACAACTTGCTATATACCGTGTAGATGGTTATCACCTTCTCTAAAGATGCCATAGCACAACTCAAAATTAAGATTTATTACTTAACTCGTGAGTTTATCTAGAACGTAAGATGAATCATCGATTGTAATTAAACTACATCTCTGTGCCGGTGTGATTGCTTTTAAGATATATAAACTACTCACAAAAAGTTAAGGATCACTATGAGAAAACAGGTGAGTGATAAACTCAATTCTCAACTGTCACCCATGTCTCAGTCCAGCCAAATTGTTATGAATTCCTGGTCAGCTGTAAGTGGGCATTGAATTAAATGTTTGTAAAACTTCAACGCATTGACTTCTTTCTTCTGAAAGTTATAACTTCGGGCGAAGTGATCCTTAACTTTTCGGGCGAAGTGATCCTTAACTTTTTGTGAGCAGTTTATTATTTTACAGGGTAATGGGAAGTGGGATGAATAAGTAAGATTTATTATTAACAGGAGTAACAAAAAGTTAAGTATTATGACATGAGCCAGACGTACACTTAGTCGAAAATGTTTATGTACTCTGTATGTTAGCATAATATCTGTTTTGGAATATGGCAATGTCATTTTTGATAACTGTTCACTTGCTTTATCTCAAAAACTAGAAAATGTGCAATACCGCGCGGCTTAACTATGTACTGGAGGCCTTCGTCGAACACCTTATAAATGTATTTTGACTGAACTTAAGTGGGAAGAATTATACAACCGACGAAGCATATAATAATAAACGGGTTATCTGCCCCATATCTTTAATATCCTATTACACAGAGGTACAGTGAAATGGAAGATATTTACAATATAAGAAATCGAGATGATATCCGACAGTTCAAGTGTCGATTATATAAATTGTCTTCTTCTTTTTCTCCCAAAACTACGAAGGAGTGGAACACGTTACCCGTTTTTGCGAAGCAATATTCTTGCAAACAACTTAAAAACTTCCTCTTCACATCAATTGACCCGCTTACCAATATATACAATTCATTTAATACTTATGAATCAATCCTGCATTGGAGAATGAGAATGGAACTGAGCGCTCTTCACGCGGATCTGTTTAACTATAATATTGTTGCAGATCAATCTTGTCACGAATGTGGAAACGCACATGAAAATTGTTATCATTATTTGTTAGAATGCCCCAAATATGCCACTCAGCGGAAACTTTTCTTAAAAAAAATGTAGAAAAAAAAATCACACAATTATGCCAATTTTACCATAAATTATGCAAATTGGCTCCGTGTGTCCGGAAAGCTTGTCCGGGCTGTAACTTGGTTACTATTTCACTTTGGCTTTTCAAATTTGCATAGTGCATTCATCCATGTTTGCAGATGTGCAACGTAGAAAAAAAGCCTGGAATTATGCAAATTTCCCCATTAATTATGCAAATTGGCTCAATTTGTCTGGGAAGCTTGTCCGGGTTGTATCTTGGTAACAATTTCACTTATGCTTTTGAAATTTGCAAAGTGCATTCTTCTATGTACACAGATGTGCAACATAATAAATAATAAATCATCGAATTATGCAAATTTCCCCATTAATTATGCAAATTGGCTGCGTTCGTCGGGGAAGCTTGTCCGGGCTGTATCTTGGTTACTAGTTCTCTTAGGCTTTTGAAATTTGCATAGTGCATTCTTCTATGTACTCAGATGTGCAACGTTGAAAGAAAAGCATGGAATTATGCAAATTTCCCCATAAAATATGCAAATTGGCTTTGTTTGTCCTTGAAGCTTGTCCGGGCTGCATCTTGGTTACTATTTCACTTAGGCTTTTGAAATGTGCATAGTGCATTCTTCTATGTACTCAGATGTGCAACGTAGAAAAATAATCATGGAATTATGCAAATTTCCCCATTAATTCTGTAAATTGGCTTTATTTGTCTGGGAAGCTTGTTCGGGCTGTATCTTGCATGGATACTATTTCACTTAGGCTTTTGAAATTTGCATAGTGCATTCTTCTATGTACACAGATGTGCAACGTAGAAAGTAAATCACGGAATGATGCAAATTTCCCCATAAATTATGCAAATTGACTCTGTTTGTCCAGGAAGCTTGTCCGAGCTGTATCTTGGTTACTATTTCACTTAGGCTTTTGAAATTTGAATAGTGCATTCTTCTTTGTACGCAGATGTGTAACATAGAAACAAAAATCACGGAATTATGTAAATTTTCCCATAAATTATGCAAATTGGCCCCGTTTGTTCGGGAAGCTTGTCTGGGCTGTATCTTGGTTATTTTTTCACCTAGTTTTTTGAAACTGGCATATTGCACTCTTCTGTATACGCAGATGTTCAGCGTAGAAAAAAGGCACGGGATCATGCAAATTTCTGCTTAACACAGTGAACTTTCCCTCATTAGTTTAATTTTTGCTGCACTCAATGTAATTATGTGTGTCTTGGGTGTACTGCGGGGGTGGGGGGCATATTGTATAGCAATCTCTGATTGCTTTTATCTTGTTAGACCATATAAAATGTTACATTTGCCGCCTCTGATTGGATGAAAATGTACGGTTGCTGTGCTGTTTGCCGATGAATCTCAGTCGGTAAGATCGATGGCCCTGGTAGCAATTTACCCCGATATTGAATCCCAGCGGAGGCTATTTTCCTTCTCTTCAATAAAAATATAACATGTGATGTAAATTCTCCGATACAAATTCAGATCGTTGGATATACTCTCCACCTAATTTTCAAATCAATAACATATAACTTTCCAAATGTCAGTCTATAAGCTGCTTTTGCCCTTATTCATTCTTTATTGATTAGTCTGTATTTTTCCTGAAGTTGTTTCAATGCTGAAATCATTATCTGTGTTTCCTTTCATCCTCGTTACACAAATATCCCATCAACGATATTATTTATCAGTCCATTGATAAATACTTTGTATTAAGAAAATTCAAAGCAAGTTTCAAGATGATATATATCTATCATTTCGATAAGCTATCAAACGCGAGAAAGCAATATTGATCTAAGATTAAAGATTAGTGAAATCTTTAAATATCCAAGATTTAGTAAGTATAAAATATTTTCGTTTTTATCGTTGGCTTCTTAATCTTGTGGTTAACTACTGATTCCTCGCAAACATGCTATTACTTGGTCTTATTAAAATTATATGTAGACATCAGTCACAATTAGCTATTGCAAACCCCAATTACACATGTCTCCAGAGACCCTCTGCTACGGCTAACTTTCAAATTACCATGTCGAATTCATGGCGTGTTTATCTGATATTAACATCAGTTCTGTTAATAATGACTTGACAGAGAGAAGGTCATACTGGGTTTCTAGTCTATCTATCTGTCTAGCAACTGGCCTTGAAGTACCTTGACATATTTGGATTCCGGTTCGTATGTACAAATACCAAATGTAGAAACAGATCAGCTTCCTGTTCCCCTTTAGCTCTGAGAACACCCGGGTAACAGAAAGCTCTTCTTTTCTCGCGTCTTACGATAAACTGAGGAAGCCGGGAGAGTATTCTGCAAGACTAGCTAACCCGCTCTCCGACGGGGCTTCACTTATAGATGTGGATTTATGTGCGTGTGTTTAGACGAATTGTAATACTATACAGATGTATCCATTTAGATATAAAATACAAAGGTTTTACCGGCCTTTGTGTCTGCAAATAAACAATTATAGAATTGCATGCAAATGTCGATGTTTGCGAAAGAAACATCATGCTTTGTTAGCTTAAGACAATTAATACTCAACGAGCGCGATACATGAGGCTCCATTCTTAAAAAAAAATGCAATATTTTTTGTTGTTGTACGGAACGTATTTGTTTAAATGTTTAGGACAGACTTTAGGAAATGGCTTACTAATCTTCCATAGTAACCCCTATATGAAACGGGTATGGCCTATGCTTTACGAGTGAAAAAGTCAAAAGTGACGGGGAACAGGCATCTGCTTTTCTGGCACACGCTTTTACATGAGCGCAGAGGAGATCTCGCCATTATTGCAGGTCATGTTTTATTTAATGTCACGTGTCGTGTTTTCGACCAACCAAAACAAAACAATTTGACCAAAGGTATGACAATATAAGCGGAGAATTATAAACATAATAAGTCTGAAATATCGAAATGACCCTGTATTCGATTTCCTTTACAATCACTGTCATTTTACGAATCATCGCGCACATGTAAGTCCGTGTTTATTGGCTCACACGAAAAGCGGTATTGCTATTATTATTTGACACATGTCATTATGGTAAGATCCAAAGAGTTATTAAACGGTCATCAAACATGAATTCATTCGATATATCTTGGCTGCTTTTAAACTATATATCAAATGTTGAAAAGCAGCGCAACATCAAGAGTTTTAGAAATAAGAGATTAAAATACTATTAATATAAAGGTCGGGGAACTAGTTCAAAGGTGTGAGTAACAATATAGCTTCGGCATCTTCGTTTTAATATTGTATGTTATAGGATTCAATTTCAAGCTCGATTGCTATGTGTCTTTGTATACTGTTATAGCCTTTTGTTAACCGAGTTATACAAAAAATACACTCTATACCACGTTATGTCTATCCTGGAGCATACAATATACTTTGTCCTAATTTGTGGAGCATTCCACAATCATTTTAATCATTTTTAAAAAGCAGGTGCTCGAAGTTTCCGGTTCCAATTCGATAGAAGTTAAAACACCTTCCGTTTGGCGTTTTGGACAAACACACTTTCGTGAGTAAAATACATTGATAAAGTGTGGGTTAAAACGCCTGTAGGCTAGTATAACGGGGACACTACCAAGCAATGTATAATATCTTCTCAATTCTCAATAAATATTGGTGACACCGACAAAAATTAAAACAAACAAATCGCACACAAACGCGCGACCCCACATCTTCTAATCATTTAAAGGTATACTTTCAACTTGATAGCATGATAAATGATCACTTGTATAGATCAAACAACGTACAAATCGAGATCGATCGATCGAGAGAGGAAGCAAGAGTATAACATTATGACTTCATAATATGGCATGGTGCAAGACAACATGATGTGGCCATAAAAACAGAAATCAATTTGACTGAATTTTTTTTACGTTCATTGGAGTATGCACGAAAAAAACGAGGTGCAAACTGTATGAATCTGCGTAGCAGATTTGCGGGACGTACTTTCGCAACCCACCCTTGACGGGGGTTTTACTTGGTTTCACGGCTTAGGCCATGGCCACACTACGAGCTTTGAGCCGCGCTGTAGCCGAGCCGCGGAAAACATTA
>JAVFBX010249171.1:0-10107 GCA_034783855.1 Mopalia kennerleyi | reverse complement strand
TAATATTATTGCTTCCATTCACGTCCGAGATAACTGTACCGGTACGGAAAGTGTCGAAGGATGTTCCGACATGGTCTCCTCTTTCACTTCGATACCAGGAAGCTGGCGTTGGACGTTACGACGGGCTTGGCGACAGGCGTCGAAAAGCTTCTTTACTCAGCAGTGGGTTCCGGATTGTTAGCACCTCTATACATTATAATGAAAGGTTCACTAGTCAGTAGTGAGAAACTGGGGAATGGCTCCCTCTGTCCGTATTGCATAACATGACTTTACATCCGGCTGGGTCTTTAACACCGAGTAACCGGCATGCTGGCCACTACGCTGAGTCGTCCTTCCTTGAAAATAGGTCTGTAACGCTGGGGCTGAGCGTATCTGAGGCAATTTCTTTTAAAAAAAAAATTGTTCAGGAATGGCAAGAAGAGAGATCCTTTCCAGGCACCAACAGAAATAAAGTGATAGAAATTATGGAAATATATTATCAAAACCCTGCGTTACTAATAGCCAAAGCTTACACCAATATATTTTTTTTATATTTGAAATATTTTGGGGAATAATTGAAGATCAATAAATTTATATATTTTATTTTGGTTGTGAAATAGGTTTGTGGCTAAATTAAATCAAAATGTAGAACAGATATGGATGCAGCGGTGCTCGCTACTAATCGTAAGGTCGCCATACAGTCCCTTCCTTATTAAGTCACTCCTCCCGTATCTTAGGACATAATAAGTAACAACCTTTCCTTATTATGTATTAAGGTGCTATACATCCGCACTTGAGGATAAAATAAAGAACAACCCTTCATTATTCAGTAGTGTGGTGTTCGACAACAACTCCACCGCATCATTGTTCATAAATAGTAACAAACGCAAATCCGCAGCCCACTACATGATAAAGAACAACCCTTCCTTATTATGTTACAGCAAATAATACCCGAGTAGCCTACTCTATACTACTTACAGAACGAAACAAAAATTTTTTTATATAGATTGGCTGTATAGGAGGAATAAATAGAAAAAGGACTAATTTTAAAATTTTAAGATTTAAATACAGGTTTGTTAAATTACGTATACAATAACGGTCTTAATATGGACACCGATAAATCCGCATTGTACTGTCTGTGAGATGTATGGAGACTTTATTTAGGTACATATATATAAGTAACCCACGTGTGGTTGTAACGGCCATGACGCTCCATAAAAATAATGTAGGTCTGCTCGGTAAGTTATGTATAGACATAAACTATAAATCTGCAGTACAAGGTTTTTTTTGGTAAAACATCATATAGGGGGTATACTTTGTGACAACAAATAATTAAAAATAAAAATTGATAGTAGCCTAGGGAGTGCTTTAGACTATAGCTCAACTGAAACAAATTTGAGCGACACTGTCGTCTAAAAACTGGGTACTTTTTTGTCATTACCGAATCGATACTTCGACCCACCAATTAACTAAAGAATAATATAGGTGGTATGCCTTGCTAGCCTTTATCGGTTTTTACAAAAGTTGAGTACATTTGACCAAAGCTTCTCGAATCAATAGTCTTTACACTACCGCGTTTCAATGCATTTATTGATTTTTTTGCTTATTTCGACGTAAAATCGATATCGATACTACATTAAATCCCGGCAATCATGAATTATAGATATAATCTCATTTTGGACCACAGTATCATCCCTACAGTGTTTGAAAATGCTTGCCAAAAATACGGTTTTCTGATTTGCGTATTTAACGTGTGCTGTTCATTTGTCAATATGGTTCATAACGCGTGGTAACTATTTTAGGTCATGCGCGTAATATGGGAACCAGGAGGATAGAGTTTCCCTGTTAAAAAGCTCCGATATCGCGTTGATTTTATTGAACCTGTCTAGATTTGTTCAAAGAAGGACGCTCCTTATAAAGACAATCTATTTTTGGATACATGTGACCAGTTTTATGAATCCATAAATTTTTTACAACTAACGATAACGGACTGAACAATTTTCACCTCTTAATACTGATAACACATGTGTGAGATGGGTCGTGTCAATTCCTGATCAGAGGGAGATATTTCTCCGAGTTCGCGAAAACGGCACTAGGTTACCTGCAACCAACTTCACACTGTTCCTTGCCAAATGACGGTGGAAAACCGGGAGGAAACCTCGTAAAAAACACCCCCGCAATTGCCGCGGAGCCACATCGCGTGACTCGCTCATAGGGCCTACACGTCCTGAGGATCGACAGACGGAGTCGATCCTGTGAACGGCACATCGAAGCAGGTTTTAGTGAGCGCACTCGCTAAACACTAAGCCACGTCTGCGGGCCATTCGACAGGAGAGGACAAAACGCCGAAAACAAAGACACCACAATAAGACAGACTTTGCGTTGTTTGTGAGCTCTGCATGATGAAATAAAGCCAAGTGTTTAAACATATGTGTGTGTATAATCTTTGTCTTGTTTGTGTCTTTCTAATGTATAAATAGACGCAAATCACTTGTCTACCACTTCAATACCAGTTACGCATCTTTTCTCCATGGCGTTACTTTAGAAAATCTTTGGTCTATAATGCACACAATATTTGAAAAAGGTTTCGGAATATTGAACCTTCGGCATATGGAATTCTTCCCCCACGATATAATCATCTAATTCTAATTTTCTCCCACGAAAAAGCTGCGAATCTCCTTCTATATGGAACATGCCATGTGCTGGTAAAAAGCATCTGTTTGTTATAGATATATACAAAGTATGCATGTACAAAACCTATCAAACCTACATCCCTGGATTCAAAACATTTATGAAAGATTCAACATCACGCTTACACAATTGTGCACTTGTCAGAGGTAGTTTTTAGAGGAGTCCGGTATCGTATAGTTCGTTTTGAAAGCCTTAACTCATTTCGTTACAAGACATCAAAATGGAGCAAAACACAAAAGGTAAATCCATCAGTTTTATATGTACATAACCATTAAGCAGTCGTTTGCATATTTTAACCAACCACAGCCAATTTTCTTTTTTATGCGGCTGAGCCCGTATTCATAAAGCTACTTACGTATTTTTTAAAGTTAAGCAATACTTAGCCAAATTTAAGCCTTCCATTTTCCCTTCAAGACAGTCAAATTTGAAATAATTTAGTTCACATTTTATTAATTTCACGTATAATCTTTCATTTGAGATCATAAAAAGATCAGCAAAATGGTGTTTATGTACCTAAAATGACACTTCAAAATTGGCTAGAAATACTAAAGTAGCTTTATTAATATGGGACCAGAACAATATCAATTCAGGAGTATTATATATTGGCGAAATCTTGGTGACCTGAACTGATCGGAATTCAGTCTCCCATCTGATGCTAGAACACGGCTCTGTAGTATGGACAACTGTGCTGTTCAGTGCTTGTTCAGATGGACTCGGTATTGCTAGTTCAAATGGACTCGGTATTGCTTGTTCAAATGGACTCGGTATTGCTAGTTTAGATGGACTCAGTATTGCTTGTTCAAATGGACTCGGTATTGCTAGTTTATATGGACTCAGTGTTGCTTGTTTTGATGGACTCAGTGTTGCTTGTTTATGTGGACTCAGTGCTGCTTGTTTAGATAGATTCAGTATGGCTAGTTTATATGGACTCAGTGTTGCTTGTTTTGATGGACTCAGTGTTGCATGTTTAGAAAGACGCAGCACTGCCCGTTTAGATGGATTCAGTATGGCTAGTTCAAATGGACTCGGTATTGCTAGTTTATATGGACTCGGTATTGCTAGTTTATATGGACTCCGTATTGCTTGTTTAGATGGACTCAGTACTGCTTGTTTAGATGGACTCAGTGTTGCATGTTCAGAAAGACGCAGCACTGCCCGTTTAGATGGACTCAGTGTTGCTTGTTAAGATGGACTCAGTGTTGCTTGTTAATGTGGACTCACTATTGCTTGTTTAGATGGGCTAAGTGTTGCTTGTTTATATGGACTCAGTGTAGCTTGTTCAAAAAGGACTCAGTATTGTTCTCTTATAGATGGACTCACTATTGCTTGTTAAGATGGGCTTAGTGTTGCTTGTTTATATAGACTCAGTGTAGCTTGTTTAGATGGACCCAGTGTGGCTTGTTCAGAAAGGATGGACTCGGTATTGCTTGTTTGATGGACTCAGTATTGCTTGTTTAGATGGACTCAGTACTGCTTGTTTAGATGGACTCAGTACTGCTTGTTTAGATGGACTCAGTATTGCTTGTTTATATGGACTCAGTGTTGCTTGTTTAGAGGGACTCTGTAGAAAATACATCTGTATTCGATACTTTTATTGTGGGTCAAATAATAAAATTTATAATTTCAATTGAAACATACTTTGTCCTCATCACAATCATTTGTTCTGAACATATGCATCATGTCCTTTCATTTACAGCGCTACAGAGTCAGCGCTACAGAATGGCTTTACTGGCGTTCATCTGCTTCATGTTTGTCTACGCTATGAGGACAGATTTCAGCGTGGCCATTCTATGCATGACCAAATCTCCCCAAAGAAACATCTCAGGGTTTGTAAATATGTCAGATGTCGGTGAATCGAATGTCAAATGTGACGATGGCGTCACGGTTCAGAAAAGACCAGACGAAAAGGTATTGCATTGAATTGTATTGCACGGTAGGTTTGGTTAGCTGACAAGCTCAATCTTATTTCGTTCACCTGATGAGGACAGTCACTGTTACACAAATGCTGGCATAAGAACCAATAGCAAACGGCAGCCTTACCTGTAATACTTACAGGTAGTAAGTAGTACTGAACTATTTTAATCCGAGCAGATTGGTACATTTTCAATTGTTGTGGTGTATGTCAAATTGTTTTGTTCCGCAATTGGTCGTACCACGACAAGTGATATAAAACAAAACTTGACGTTGCATGATTTCTGTCGACGCGGTGCACGTTGAACGCTGGAGCATCGGATATTACATTTAATCTTCTACCCGTCAAAGTTATCTCCACTTCGTTCACGTCAGAACGGTCTTTAGTAAATTAAGCTGACGCCTATATCCCGTCACGCGACAGTGTTCTCTTGTAATACACAGACTGCCCGGTTTAGTCGAGGGTTACAATATAATATTATATCCACAGTGTTTATAGAAAAAAAATAGCCCTCAAACACGGCACAAATACATTCGGTATAACAAAATATATACTGCATGAGAAAGGAGCATCCGGATCTGTCAGCTGTCGACCTCTGATGTTCATACAACTCTCGTTGAACGTTAAATAACTAGAGCTGAGCAATCCTGGTGTTTTATTCTCAAACAGGTTATATTGGTTTAATATTTAGCTTTGACAAGTTTATATAGAGCTCCATTTAACGGTTCTGTTCTGTAGCTAAGGCAGGTACTGTGGCAGCATCATGGCCATCACGCCCATGCACAGTCGCTAACACAACTTTTTAGTCACATGTCCAGTATGCATGCATATTGTCATAACTCATTTACAGCAGTTTTCTTTCAGGTTGGTGAATTTGAATGGGACAAACAACTCCAATCAAGAATGTTGGCTTCATTTTTCTATGGCTACATACTCACTCAGGTGATTGGTGGATGGTTGTCAAGGCGATACGGAGGTCGTCGTGTGATTGGCACAGGAATGGCATTCTGCATCCTCTCTACACTCCTCATGCCTGTCTGCGCACGTGCACATGTGTCCTTAGTATTTGTCATGCGTGTTATTGCTGGGCTATCCACTGTAAGTTTATAATCTATCGTTTGGTACAGGTGTTTGGTACAGATAACAAGCGTATAATTGAATTAATGATTAACAAATAAAAATTGAGTTTACACAGTGTAACAGATAATGTCAGTCTTTCACGTAAAATGTGTGACTTAAGTGTGTTCACAAATTTTGAACCTGACTAGTATAAAATGTTAAGTAAAAGGGCATATAAATAAACCACCCGATCCGCACGTTATTAACTACGCTCCAATATGCAGCGGCTTTTATATATATTTACTACTGACTCCAATTCAGCCGCTGCATATAAGAGAATGTTTAGCGCGAGACGGACACCACAGGTTGCTATTGGAGAATAGATATCAAGAGCCAATCAAGTTGCGTTTTATAGGACTTGTTTGGCTTAAGCAAGTCGCGGAAAAAGTGGAGTTGTTGCTGTCATCCAATCAGCGTTGGTATGAAAGTTTTGCCTCGAAACGGCAGATACAGGCATATGCTTGGATATAGTCTACAGGCGTTCGACAGCGGCGTCTGGCAGAAGCCCGCTATATATGCTATGCATCAATCAGCGGGTAAATGAAGGTGAATATAAATTTTTTTAAACCCGCTGTATGTTATGAGCGTAGTTATTAACAGCTTTGAGCTCACTTTTATTACACATTTAATTAAACAAGGACAAATTACAGACCGTAGGCCGCACGATCAAATCTTGAACCTCTAAATGTAAATTATGACTTCCGCCAATTGTCATCGTAATAGGGTACTGATATATTAATATTAACTCGAGCGTTGCTTAGTGGAACTAGATTAGTGTAAAGTACTACCAAATGGGTTGCAGCATATTTCAGTCGGTCATATCACCTTTTCGGACAGCTCCAGCGAGCAGTTGACTATTTAGGTCGTCAAATAAATTATATTATATATAAAGACTGTATACTACGTTTAGAGGTTCAAGCTGTGATTGTTTGTCTATGAGAGGCCTACGGCCTGTAATTTGTCCTTGTTTGAAGCGGGTAATAATTTGTAATAAAAGTGAGCTCGAAGCTGTTGATAACGTGCAGATCGGGTGAATTAACTTAATAACAGGTCTTTTTAGTTTCGTCTTGTTACAGTTTGCGTTTTGTTAAAACTCATTTGTTAGATTGTGGCTTGGTAGGATTCCTCCCGTAAGTTGTTATAAACCTACTAGCTCTAGCATTCAGTTCTTAATCTCTAGAGCGGGTGCTTGGCGCTGAGGTTCCTGTTGCCCGGTGCTCTCAGAGTTAAGGGGCAACATGAAGCTGATCTGTCGTGAAGTCATTATGTTGCGTCCCACATGCATGTGATTGTCTTGTCTTGCTTTTGTTGTCAGTGGCGTGAATGATGGTTTCCTTCATTCATCGCGCTTGCATGCAGTCAGACATGTGAGTGAAATAAGATAAAGTACTGCGTTAAAGCCCAATCTAACGAACAAGCAATCAGTATATTTGGTGTTCCATATAGAAAGAGGATGGGACCCAGGACCCAGGACCCAGGACAGATCCTTATAAGGATCTGTCCTGGGTCCCATCCTCTTTCTTTAATATATTCATAACCTTCCAGAGGTTTCTATTTCATTCGACTTTTTGCTAATGACACTAGTGTCTCTTTTTCTTCAGATAACACTTCGACTGCCATTGAGGTTATGACTATAGAATGTTGATAATTATACAATTGGCTTAATGCTAACCGACGTTCGCTTGTAAGAAAGTAAAGTCGTCTTCGTTGACCCTTATATTAAAATTCGTAAAACAATCCACCCATGTGTACGCATAATAACACAAACGACAAGCGAGTAAAATAATTTAATTATCTGTGATTTATCTTAAACGAAAATCTAATTTGGAAAATACAATTAAAATTCGTATGTAAAAAATCACCAGTTAGCCACGTTAAGCAACATATCAATAAAAAGTCTTTATTCGTCTTTATTATTCCCTCATATACCCAAATTTAACTTATGGAAAGACCTTGAGGAGCAGCACATATATACAAGTAGGGCCTACAAGTCTCCTATTAATCATTTCTTCCTATAGGTCAGAAACGAGCTGTTTGTGCAATGAGGCTACCCATTGTCTTAAACACACGCTCCTATATATTTGCATCAATAAAGATATTTCTCTTGCCTGTACTTGTCTATTATAGTAAAGTTAACCTAAATTAAAAATACTTCCATAATTTTTATTTCATTCCAAAAGCTTTTCTACATTGTTTGTTTAAATTAAATGCTATTCAGCCTCACCGAACTGAGCGCAACTCGTTAGATTTCTATTTACCATTTTTCAGAAGAAATTTATCCTATCATTGGTTAAGGTCTGTGTGGTGTACCTGGGTTCGGTATAATCAGATTAACCTGGATAACTATGGATTGAAATACAACGTAACAACCATCTTGTAAGAGGGAAACCGGAAGTGATTTATTTCAGACATGCGCGTACAATGGCATAACAAATGACGTCATGCATATTAATGTCAATACACAACATTCCTTCCACCTTAATTTGAAGTACTTTCCAAACATTGAATACGAAACATAAGATTGACTTTTTCTTTAGTCTTTAACTTTTATAACAAATATCATTTTTAATCAAACGATTTATATTTGTTCTAAAGCTTATCTTTATGAGAACAAGTTATAACATGTAAAATAAATGTATTTCGCAATCATATATGACTGATATGAATGTCACCTGTAACAACAGCTCCCAGATAACTTTGTTATGTTCATATAAGTCAAACCGACTATTTTGTGTTAATAAAGAATTTACAAATCCATTTTAACAATTTGTTTTCTTTCTCTAACCGGGTATCTTCTTTTATATAAGGTGTCTGTATTGTTTTTAACAGGAGAAATTGTTGTATTAACAAGTGAAGAATGTGCAGGCAATTGTTTGTCTACTATTGATGTTTCTACTTGTTGTGGTAAATTTCTGTCTCGTATTTGTTCTATATGTCGTCTGTGTGTCTGGTTGTTTGTCTGTACTTTGTACGTCAGAGAGCCATCACGAGTAAGTATTTGACCAGGAATCCATTTATCTCCTCCCGCATAATTTCTTATCATCACATTGTCTTGTGAGTTGAACATTCTATGTTTAGCCTTCTTATCACGGTGAGCTACACTATCAATCTGTTTGTTTCTCACTCTTTGGTGTAGATTGGGTCGAATGAGATCAAGTCTAGTACGAATACTTCTTCCTAGAAAAAGGCTTGCTGGAGAATCACCAGTGGTAGAATGGGGAGTATTCCTGTAGGACATAAGAAAATTAGCAAGATTTTTCTTAAGTGGAAGTCTCTGCTTATTAGTTTTCAGTCCACTCTTCAATGATTCAACAAATCTTTCAGCTTGACCATTAGTTGCTGGGTGATATGGAGCTGAACGGATGTGACGTATTCCATTAGTTTGAACAAACTGTTCAAATTCACTCGATGTAAATTGTGTACCATTGTCACTGACTAGTTGTTCAGGTATTCCATACATAGCAAATGTTTCTCGTAGATACTCTATAGTTGTGGCTGAATTTGTTGACTTTGTGATATACACTTATGGCCATTTTGAATATGCGTCGACTATCACAAGGTACATTCTATCTATAAATGGTCCAGCATAATCTATATGAATTCGCTGCCATTTTCGATCAGGAATTGATCAGGGATGAAGTGGTGCTGGAGCTGGAGAATTTTGTATAGCTAAACATTCCCCACAGCTCTTGGCTATTCTCTCAATGTCATTGTTGATTTTCGGACAATATACATATGTAACCCGCATTGCCATACAAGCCAATTGGTGTTGACTAAATATATTAGGGATAACATGGCTTTTGGGCACTGTACCAATACATGACTTCCCCCATGCAGCGTGATTCCACATCCCTGATACCTTGCTGCCCCATAAGGGGTGATAGTCATACAAGGGGAGTCTCTAAGCTGGTCCTGAGTTGTCCATTGGTCAGTTCCAAAGGTCATATGGTCATGTGACCAGGGCCAAAGACCTCTAAATTCCCAATTGTGATGTCATTCCACACCTTACAGCCAGAAAAACTACATGTCAACATTGTGATTCTTCTTCAGGTAGGCATTTTGCCCATTACTAAAAATGAATATTTTAAATATGATTTGCATGATTATTTTTTAAATTGATTGTGTAAATGCATTTTAAATTGATTGTGTAAATGCATTTTAAATTGAAGTTGTAAACTTCAATTCCTTGATGTTTTACCTTGTAACATCTAACCTGTTTCACACAGGTTTAATTTGTCCTTAATCATAATTATTTTTGCTTTAATTGAATTTAGACTCAAATTTAACCAAACTTTCTTTTGATTCTCAGTCTATTATTTTTCATCAAAAGGACAAAAAACCATGTGAATAGTTTAAATGTATTCAATATAGGTATGAATGTGCAGGTGTATTAAAATCATATCCTG
>JAVFBX010249160.1:0-10108 GCA_034783855.1 Mopalia kennerleyi | reverse complement strand
ACGGATTGTCCACTTCACACTGTTCCTTGCCCTAGTATGGTGGAAAACCGGGAGGAAACCTCGTAAAAACCACCCCCCTGATTGCCGGAGCCACATCTTGTGACTCACTCATAAACCGGAGGATCGACAGACGGACTCGATCCTGTGAACGGTAAATCGAAGTAGGCGTTAGAAAGCGCACTCGCTAACCACAACGCCACGGCCGCGGGCCCTCCTAGATTAGTAAGTAAAGGCGGTATGACTATGATTACCATACACTGCCCTTAGGAAGTTTGTTTGTTTGTTTGTTTGTTTTGGGTGCAACATATTATTTAAGATTATTTAACTCAAATGACGGTGTGTCTGATCAGTGGATGGAGAAATCCTCCCTCGACGCCTGCACTGAAACCATTAAGGTGCACTACAGCTTTTTTTATCATTTATTCTAGGCCAAACATCACGTGACATTAAAGATAATACGTTGACTGACTGCCTGCAAATGATAAATAACGCGAGAAAGTATGAGAAAAGTCAATCGTGCACCTTACTCCAACGAACCCAGACAGGACAATCACAAGACATCACATACAGATCGGCTTCATGTTGCCCCTTAGCGCCGAGCAAAGCCCACAAGCTCAGTGAGCACAAGGCCTACCAGGCAATAACAAAACAAAAATGTAACGATATCTAAAACGGTATAATTGAGCCCTAAATTACGCTTGGGAGACGGTGTATAGTAAAATAGAAATTCTATACGTTTAACTTCCTTAAATACACAGAGGATAACACGCAGCATAAACAGGATATGATCCATTTTACAACCCATGAGGTTTTCAATTGTGCAACGTAACCGCCATGACGCAGTTTTAAACATAATCATCCTATATAGGCCCTTCAGTACGTTTAAAGTCTGCCTTGCGCATACGTGGTCTGAAATGTTAATAACTTTAACACTAAAAGTTGTCAACGATAGTTGTAAGACCTATACATGGTTGTCGTGTAGTCCGCCAAACAGATATCTGTTTAAAGCATCGTCGGGCTCTTTTGTGCAGTCCATCCAGGAAATGGTGTGAAAAAAATCGGGGCTTTTGTTCAGCTACAAAAAGATGACGGGCTTTCTCATTGGTGAGAAAGGTAAACAGAATGTCGTGCGGCTTTGTTAAGGGTAAAAACTGCTGATGTCTTAGGCTTATTTAAGACAAATCTGTGTGTCGATGAACCCTCCACAGAATACATATAGAATACAAGTTATTACAAAAAACTGTTGTTCAACAAGCACACAAAGGAGCCAAAGGTCTTTGTTCAAATCTGCCCCGCGCATTTTAATAAACTGACTTTTGCCCGAGGTAAAATGAATTACAAGACTATAGGGAGCTCAGGTAGACGTTAAGGACCCGTGACAACCAATTATACCACAAAAGTAGGAGCATCGCGCGATAAAATAAATACAGGTGAAACTTATAGATATGGGACTTCATTTTAACAATGACCAACTCCACATTCACGAGTAACTGAATTTAGACCATTTGTTTTGTTGAGGTTTAACGTCGTACTACAGGGTATTTCACTTATTTGACGACGGTTTGTCTATTTCAAACTGTTCCTCGTTTAAATAGAGTGGAAACTGGGAGGAAACCTGGTTAAAACCATCCTTGCGATTGCGCGTCACATCGTGTGACTCACTCATTTATTTGGTGGTCGACAAGTGGAATGTTTAGAAAGTGGCATTTTTAGGTGTTATTTCGCCTATTGTTTTCTTGTTTATTCTACTCAGTTGTTTTATATTGATTTCATTAATATAGTTGCAACACTGCTGTTGTTATTTCAGAATGATTTTAGAACTAAGACATGCAGTGTTTATGGATCTTCTGTCAACAATTCAATATCTAAGAGTCACGTGTGTCTAACATTAAACCGGTAAACATAGCTATACATATAGGCCTATAAAAAATCATCGACAATTGACACCTCAAAGGTATTATAAATGTTGACTCACCTTGCCGAGTAACTTCCCCCTGATGTAGGTGGTGTCGGTAGAATTGTCATATATGACGTAGGTCGGGTCCGAATTGTTGTTGGAAATATATTCGCCTTTAAAATGTTTGTCCAGTGGCTTACTCGTTTTCACACGTATCTCCTTCATTTGTGCGGTCACACTTTTTGTGGCTTTTGCAATAACTGCCAGTGACATTCATGCAATCGACAGTTTTCACCAAAAGCAATTTTCCCTCCAATTTCTAACCAATAATTTGCTTCACAATATCACCGAGCTTTTACTATTTTCGTCTTCAGGTTGTACACGATCCGGGCTTCCAATGATTGTCGATGTTGATCTGCGCATTTCCCGGCAATCTTGTATAAAAAATCTTCTATAAATTATTCTGTTTTGAACTATTTTCCTGTTCCGTTTCAGTTACAATAGATGTTCCTTTAAGTCTTGACATAGGTCCAACTCCTGCAAATTAAAAATATGACAATGAATAAAACGGATATTTTCAAGGACAAATACCAAAACAGGTCAACGTCGGCGCTTCAAAGAGCCCAGTGTTTATAGGTAATAAGTATATGATGTTTCGAACACACATCAAGAGCAGACTGGGAAATGTGCATCTCCAATGGTAATTATCGGTTTTCAAAATGGCCCACAGTATTGTAATACACACTGCTTGGGAAGCCATATACCTATTTCTTGCAGAGATTAGACAGAAATCCCGACATCGTATATATACAGCAGCAAAATCCAGTAAATAATACAACCATGAAGCACATTTTATATTATGTATTCCTTGTTTATTACCGGAATTGAAACCAGGTCCCGTGGGCTGAAGGGCTACCAAGTGATCAGCATTGACTCCTATACCATAGTATAGAGTTCGCGTAAACAAGTTTGTTCACATACATTAGCTATACAATCTTCTGTCATTTCTCAATAATCCGATTGAAAGGGATTATAGGCTTAATTAATGCCGTTCAGTAATCAGCACCAACGTATCCACTCTCACTGCAGGACTCGCATACATAGTGCATATTTAGCCAAAATTATTGCACATTATGTCATAAACATGTTTCCATATCCGAAACTAATCAACCAATAATCATCGTTATATGCAACACCGAGAGTTAATACCACAGTATGCATTCAACTGTCATAGTTTAACATTATAGTGGGTTCGTCGAACTATACAGGATATATATATACAGCAGAAACACACGATGAGCTTTGTTAAGTCTCTCAGGCACAAAGGTCAAGTGGAAAAGGTAACTTGGTTTTCACAACTTTTTTGTATACACTTTTGCACAGGAAACAACTTAATGACCAACTTCTGCATTTAGTCATTGTTTCTAGGAAATGTTATTATCTTGAACTATTATCATTGGCTATTGCCAGTTATGTTCTGTTTCAACGTATTGGTATTTTGTTTTTACTTTGCACTACAGGCCATTATTTCTTCAACAAATCCAACACTACAGATGTAGTTCTGTCACTGTGGTTATTTGCAGTTGGGGTTCAGTCCCAGAAATAATGGTTACCCCAGGGTACTGGAGGGAAGAAGATGGTAAAAGATAGAATCATTACCCACCACGTCCATTAGCTAAAGAACCTTTAAGGGTTTAATTAGAAACAATTTGTCTAAGAATGCACTCCACATCATCATCATAAGTATAAATACAACGTAGCACGATTCAAACAATCGGGAATGTTAACGATTTCTTGCACACGTACGGGTTGGAAGTTCGAATCTTGTAATAGCCTACAGAGTTTCATACATATTCAATCTCATGTGAATTTTCTGGTTTATCATAATTGGTTTTGTCAAAACACAGAGGCTATCCAATGGTGTTTGTTTATCCGAAATGTCTTTATCCATTATAGTAGAAGTGCCACTACAAACTAAAAAGCCGGCTAGTACTATCTCCATGTCTATCAACAACTATAGACATGCTCGGATTACTAAGTTGGTAACATAAGTACAAATCCCCAAATGTAACAGAAGTGACAATGCTTTCTTTCAGGTCCGCGTGTCACAGTGATCGATACTGGAGACATGTGTTTGGTTGGCCTATTAGTAACAGATATATAATAATAACAAGCGATATGATCGATGAAGCGAGCTTTAAATATATCCAAGAGGCTTAACAAATTTGTCAGCCAGGGCCTGTTTAATAGAGTGCAGCGGTCTCAAATCCTAACTCTGTTTGCTTTATTAGAGTTTTACGCCGTACTTGAGGTTATCTCACTCATATAGAGCCGCGCCAGAAGGAAATAACCCGACAAAGACAAGACAGGACAATCACAAATCAAAAGTCAAGGACAACACAACGGATCAGCTTCATGTTGCCCCTTAGAGCTGAGATCAGCTATGCAAACGGGGGTCTGAAGCTGAAGTGAAACGATTATCTCTTCCTTTTTAGTTTGTTTATAACAATCCGAATGTTTGAAGTTTCCGTCGATCCTCAGAATATTGTGCGAAAAAGGGGAATTACCTGTGTATAAGTGTATGAGTAAGGAAACCCTCATTCGTTGAGAGAAGAAACATACATGAGGTTCGAAAAGTTATTTCACTTATATGATGGCGTTCTATAGCGGAATGGGTGAATAAAATCACCATAGACGTCACTGGTAAGTGGCAACAACCAAGGACACGACAGGACAACTACAGGACGCGATACCAATACATCACAAAACTGACCGGTTTAATGTTGCCCCTTAGGCGTGAGAGCACCAGGGTAACATGCAACTCCACCCCAGTCGCTCACAAAGCATAAACCAGGATTCTGCTAGCTGGGGGAGCACCACGGCAACAGGAACTTACCGACAACAACCCTCAACTCACCAAAACATACAATTCCTTTATCAAACTAGATCGACTCTGAACCATGTGATCAAACTGTCAAACAATGTGAACTGTCGCACGATAGTCTATTGTGTTGTTCTAAGAGGTAGATATGGTAATATGCGGATTAATAAACCCAGACGAAAAAAGATCTACCGAGCAACACTTTAATGAAAAGCAAGATATATATCAAGATAATGACAAGAAAATATTGACAGTCAACTTTTTGTCAAATCAAGATAAAATCAAATAACGTTATGAATATATGCATATAAAGATTCAATGAAATATATAAGACAATGCCAAACAAAGGAGCTTGCTGAGCAAAAACGAGACTTTATTAAGTTAGGTTTAAATACTACAGGAAGATATTGTGACTTTTTATCAGCATATTTTACGTATATCGTCACCGCAGAGCAAAATAATTATATTAAATATTCAGATTTTTACCATATGCTGGAAGTAAGCAAAAATTTATGAAACTATTTGGTTTGACTAATTTGCCCCAATATAATATTAATATAACGTCGTCCAACAAGTGTTAGCAATACGTCATATTCATTTCCATAACGATGGTTTTCGGGCGTAAAAGTTTGTCTTGCGATAGGCAAAATGACGTTCAGGGTTATTGCTCTATACAGTCCAATCATTATTTTAGTCCAACACTTTTTTCTAACTTCAGTCTACACATACTGTTAATTTTGGAGTTTAAATTTGGTGTTAAATGCAATGTTCAACACCAATACTCTCCTTACATCAAGGAGAGTTTATAAGTTGGTGTTTAATGCAGTGTTCAAGGGTATTTCACTTATATGGAAGCGATATTCTCCGAAAATACTAACACAACTACAACATGTGACGTATTTGGCTCTGTTAGAACATTAATATTCCCCCAAGGCTAATCACTGTTAATACAGCATGATATTATTAACACATGGGGAATAGACTGCTCGAATAGCTAGATGGCGGACGTCGATTAAGGAATAGATATAAACACTTTATAATACTTTATAAAAATAAAACCGTAAAAAGTATTTGACTTAAATCGTGAATTTGACTCTAGATACGACAAAAAAAATCTGATTGATATCATTTAATAAAGATGTTTATTCTATTTATAGGGAACTATTATCTATAACGAGGTCAGATGGCTTCCGGATTACAATTTCGATTTATGTTTCTGGGGTTTTTTTTTGCCTTTTCATTTTTTCCCGATAAGAGTATAAAGAGAACGTTCTTGGTCAACAGTATAATTATTACAATAATATAATGTGCGACTGTGACCTTGTCCAAAATAAAACTTTAGATTGAACATCTAAATTAAGCGTTTCGTTTTTGTTGGATCTGGGAGTAGCAGCCCCAACATTGCCGTAGCTCTATGCCGTATCATATATTTCGTTGAGAGGATCCATTGGGTTTAATTAGTCGACTGCATGTTGTTTTTTGTTAGAAATATATTTTGTTATGTATACGGGACGCAGTTGTATTGTTCTTTATCTCTGGTGTTATAAATTTTTATCGATGAAAACTGTTAAAAAATCAACATTTTTAGCCGACTTGTGCGATCAAATTGTTACATTATCAAACAAATACCAGATCTAAAACATTAGTTTATTAATACAAAATCTAAACATTAACAGCGAAGGGCCCGGATCACAACAGATCGATATTGTGCTGCTGTTTTGTCCATAAAAGACCTTAGCACAGTCCCACGAACTGGACGTTTTATCAACAGGTTACGAATATTACGGACAGTGTGACACCTCGTGTAAGCTGACGTCAATTTTACTGCACGGATTATAGGATTATGTATATTAAGGCTTTAAGGATTTTAATGTTAGATTCAGAACAAGGGTTAAGTTGAGTATGTATTACCTCGTACCCAGAATAACATTAAGGCACCTAAAATGTGACAAGCATAACTTTTCCATATCCAGTCACTTATGACGCACTCGGATGATGGCAATTCGAGAAGACGTCCCTTAAGACCCACCCCTTGATGTCCGAATCCCCGATCAACTAAATTATTCTCATACATGCCTATTATGTCGTCAGACGCTTTGAACTTTCGCGAATAATAGAATAATCGTTCAATGCCTTTATACTCAATTTACTAAATCGACTGACTATGACGCCAATATCATTGTGACAATCTATACTGATCAAAGCCGGATATTTTGATTCGATCATCGTGTAATTGTGCCTTAATCCTTTGCAATGAATATTCTAATATATATTTTTACTCTGAATCGAGTGACAACAAGGCGATTTAATTCTAAGTTGAATAGGCTAGATTTCGCTGATCCGGCCAATATACATAGAGTCTATTGCTGCCATTGTCAACTATGCAGTCAATAGCCCCATATAATCCTGTATAAAGAGTTAGCCAGCGAGACACGGGTTTCCACCAGCTGTTGTCTTGTTAAACCGCGATGTTTACACAGGAGATCGTTCTCATGGATTTAGCCGGGCGATACGTGAAGAGCGGGGATATTATCTGTGAGAACGAGGCCTCTCTCCACCGGGAAGAGTTGAGCGGCGATACCCTTACAGCCCCTCCAAATTAACGGTCAGCGAACAATGGAAAACGTCAAGTAGTGACCGGGTGAAAGCGAGTTGACACAAACCTAAGATTTAGGCCAGTTAAATTTAGATTGTTTTGCTGATATGTTAACCACATTTGATACTTCATACACATGTGATACTAACTAGTTAAGAATCTGTTCCTATTTAACAGTAGGGGAGCTTTGTAAATATGACAATTTGAAGGCCGTGTGACGGTTTCTGTCTGTAACGACACATTGGCATAGTTTTCCCTCTGAAGTTGACCTATGATCATAAAACATATAGAGTTAATATAGACACTAAAATAGCCGGGGGAATATTTATGAGTTTGTTTCGATCGATGAATACAAATATAAACAGGACTCCTTCCAAAAAAAAACGGATCATAGTCACCTATTGAATTATAACATGACTGTACCCACTGGCCTACATAAGTAAATATAGATAAACTAGTCGTCTTCATTGGAAAAGTTTACACATATAAATAATATATACCCCTCAAGGAGACGGATTTTTTTTTATCTACGAACAGCAGTTGCATTTCCACATTTCGTTTATCCATTGATACCGGCGAAAATGTATATTTCCGCATTTTAGGTTCTACTTCGTGTCAGTCAATTTGACAGCTGCCAAATTACGTCAGTATATTTCACACGCGAGACAATAACATGTCTTGTCGATTGCAATAAACACCCATATCAACAATTAACGCTCATAATCGACACCTTGTGTTCCATTCAGAAGTTCGAAGGACAAACTGGGAAAAACAGTTGTGTGTCCTTGGCAAGGCTTTTCCTCTGTTTTTATTTTAAGACTATAAGTAGACGCGTAATTAGGAGATGTTTACTCCTTATACATCAAATATCTGTGCTCAGCAAAACAAAAACTAATGTGCGCGAAAAGTCAACGGTTAGCAAACGTTAAAATTGAGAGTTCTACCTAGTCAACGGGGTAGCACATAATTTAAAGTTCATAAATGCATTTACCCTGCTTCAACTTTAACTAAGGCCTTTAACTTATACATTTCAAACGATTTCTCCTCGACCTTGCACGCAATCTATTATATTTATGGTCGATGCATGCTAGTTGCTACTTCACTACGTTATATGCTTAGATCTGTTTATATGTAAAAGGGTTCATTTCCTGTTTGATTGGGGTTTAACGTCGTACTTAAGGTGGTTTCACTCATATGATGTCGTACATCCCCAATGGCTGAAGAAAATAACCTTTGACCTCAGGTTGTACACGAAACTCCTTATCGCCTCAAAGGCGATTAACCCACACAGAAGACTTCATAGGATGCAGAAACAGTGGAACCCAAAAGGAAGGTTTCGGAGTTGCATTTCTTTTCTAAATATAGGCAATGCCCGGATACAATAACAAAACAACTTAACATAGCAAGGTGGGCTGTTATAGATTATCATTTGATATATAGATCATTAGATTAGCAAATGGATTAATTGTCAGTTCTGTATGTAATATACATTAATAAGGCACATTATGAGGTTAATGAGTAACGCTGCAATAGGTACAAACGAAATGAACATGTACAGAAGGTGTTATACCAGAAATAAGAATTGTGTACAGTTATTTATACTTTATAATAGATAAGTCTAAATCCGTTGTCAGTTGAGTGGGTTCAGTATAGATTTCACACCTTGAACCGAAATGGGTTAATGAGAAGTAGGACTGGAGATGGCTAATAACATTGCAAACAAGGCAGAGGGTACAACATCATAGATTTAATAAGAGTGAAGAGGGTTTAATAGGTGTAAAAGGAAATGAACAACTTATTTTATACATCAGTTAAGGTAGCGAGAGGAGACGTCCTGAAATTAGTTTGGGAAATGAATGAAATGAACCGAAATTAAGTTTTTCAGTTTAGATTGATAGTTTGGTTGGGGTTTAATGCCGTACTTAAGGTTATTTCACTCACATGACGGATTGTCAGTCCGATGGGTGAAAGAACCCTGCCCCAATGCCACTGGCAACAAACAAAGACCAGACAGGACAAATACAGGATAATCACAGGACCTAGTACAAAGATCGGCTTCATGTTGCCCTTTCACTCAAAAAGCACCAGAGCAATATGAAGCTCGCTTCCAGGCCTCCGCGTTTATGTTTAGAAGACTAATATGGAGTCAAATATTTGTCAAAGCTGATATCAAAAATTTTTCAATTAAAATAAAAAGCATATTTTTTTTTTAGATTAGTACCTATTAAGTGTTTTAAAAATAATTGACCCATGTAGAGTATTTAACGTGGAATATGTACTTGTCTTGATAAGTATTTGGTTAAATAAACAATCGAATCCAAATTTAAATAAAGATAGAAAGGCAATTTCTAACCCAGCTAGTTTCAAGTGCAAATAACAAGCGAAACGCCACAAGGGGTTATTTACCTCTGGTCCTTTATTCTGTAGTATGTGGAGGTACTGAATTAATTAAACCGGATTCGATTGAAATGTGACAGAGGCCCCGTTGTGCCAGTGGCGATTTTATTTTGTCTGGGGTTTTTCTATAGAGTCTGTAGAGTTTGGAGATTGTATACAACGCCCTGCCAATGTCTATACCCCAGGTGACAGGTGACATTTCATGTGGGCTGCAACGGACAAGTTTACCTGGTCTTATAAAAGGTGTGCATATATAGCTGCAGTCTTAAAACAGTCTGTTTTTTAATTAATATACTTGCATTTTCTCCTAAATATAATCAGAAATAGTTTAAACTTT
>JAVFBX010249149.1:0-10108 GCA_034783855.1 Mopalia kennerleyi | reverse complement strand
ATGAAAGTGGATAAAAACGGCTTCTATTACATCAATTTTTGTCTCGGACAAATGTCCGAGGTACAGAAAAAGTTGTCGGACATTCCCATATTTTGCCGGTCTTGTCCGGCATTTAGATACACATTTCGAGCCCTGAAGACTACATGTGTCTTTCAAACTTTAGTAGTACAATTCATAAAGAATATCAACTTATATATAGCCTAACTTATATTAAAGTTAAAAATTAAATTTAAAAAAAAAAAGCAGATTAATTATGATCTAAAAATAGAAACAGTTGAGTAATTTTAAATAAAGGGAGCTATTGTACTTGACAGGAGATTTACAAAGGTTAGGACAAAGAGCAGCTAGATGTATGTCAGTATAACAACAACAACATACAAGATGGATTGCGTATCAGATCTACCAATCCTTTGTTAGGAACAATGAAACGTAACAGTCTACCTGTAACTAACAAAAGTGTCTTTATTCTGCTATTATAAACTATTAGGATTTTACCAGGTTGGTTTACATCTCTGTGCCTACCTGAATAGTTGGATTGCCTGTGACAAACACAGCACACGAGCCCAGGCATCTATCTATAGTAATCCATCCAGTGAGAATTCTCAACTATATGTACGGCGTAACGCTGTAGTATAAAAACCTCTGGTCACACTTCACTTATGAATTTAGTTCAAACTTCCAAAAGGCGAGAACACATACATGTAGATATCTCTAAACTACATGTGTGTTACTAAAAGCTCTGCGTCAGCTCACTTCATAAATTCTCATAAATCATTCAACTTACAAAAACACTGTAATTGTATAATATAAATTGGCAATGCTATAGAACAACCCTACAACTGGCGTAACTATTCCCATTGGCTAGGTTTTCAAGTTCAAAAAACAGTTTCAAAATGCAAAAACAGTCCGATCAACTTGCACTTTGGATCAAAAGTTTGTCAAACAGAGATCTTATAATCCATTATCGCTAACACAGGTGTATCGTACAACATGTAGTCACGAGGCAGTATTTAGATCAAGAGCCTGTTTATAGTAGTGTACAGAAACACAGTAAATACCTTAATCAATACCTTTGTTGTCAGGAGTTTATTGTACAAAGTAACAACAACGCAACATGTTACCTTTATCATCCCAATCATCTAAATAATTATCATCAAATGCATCTCTGTCAAGAAAATATTTTAACAGGTAGTCTGCTATATACAGCCTGCAACATTTTAACTGATCTTTTTCTGTTCAGATTTTTGGGGTTTATACGTCAGAACTTGAGGCAGGCCATGTGTTCGGCTGTGGCCCAATAATGACAACAGGTAATTCTCTCTGTTCATACAGGTGTGTAAAGCTTATTAGTTATTATGCAGTCAGTGAGTGATTCACCCAACTATAAAATCAAGCCCATGAAAGTTCACAAGGGCACTACCGAGTCTATTACAGGCCTGATTTACATTATGCCACATAGAGAATTATAAACAATAATTATATATATATTAAGTATTTGTTTCTTTAGTTTTAATGAGGTTTAACACCATACTTTCACTCATATAAAAGTGTGCCGACCTAATGTGTGAAGTGAACCACCCCCGGTGCCACTGGCAACAAACAGGACATTCGCAAGAAAATATAAAGACACTACAAGTACAAAGCAGATTGGCTTCTTGCTGTCCTTTACATGTACACCTAACTATTAGAGCATTGGGCGAACAGGATTGTTTGTTTGTTTGTTTATATCACTCACATAACACATACCAGTCCAATGGGTGAAGGAAACCACCCTCGACTGGCAGCAATCAATCAATCATAGGAAGCAATACACAGATATCACACACAGTTCAGCTGCTTATTCCCCTTTCAATCGGAAAGCACCAGGGCAACAGAAAACTCCCGCTCACCCACAGTCCCACCAGCTGTATATTACGTTAAGTCTAAGATAATAACACTAATGTGACAGCTGAGGTAGTAGAAAATTAGGCTTTTTATTTCTTGCTTAAATCCTCAACAAGTTTTCACAACTAGGGTTTTATGTAAGGGCTTAGGCAGACACCCATCCAAATGGACACCCTGAAGTGAACAATTGCCTCATTCGAACACCCTGTTTGGAGAAACTTTAACAGGCAGGAGATAGGTAAACTGTCAAAATTAGACACCCAGTTATTTGAAAAGTGAAGCAAAATGAACATTTTGGACACCATTCTTCTGATTTCTGGCTTAGCCCCTGGTTTCAGGATCTTGTATAAACAACTTTAAACATTAATGCTTAAATAATACAAATATTAACAATCTTGAATGTTAATGATTTTGTGGATATTTTAGTGGTTTAGAGTCATAACCTTAAGCATATCATTATGCAGCATTACTGGATTCAGATTTCAACTTGAAACCAATAAATCTTCACTATCTGATATTTTGATTTTTATTCACAACATATTTGCATGCCTATTATGTTTTACACGCAATTCAGTTGCTATTTACCTTTTTGATTGTTGATGTTTTTAACTGATCTTTTAATGATAGCGATGTTGGTGTATTTTATCTTGCTAACCATGTTTGACCTTTTCGGAATACATTGACAAAGGTCAGTGTCACTTATTGACCTATCTTTAAACTGTCTTAAAGCATCCACACTGTCAAAGTTGGGTGAACTGACAAGTACGTGATCAGAAAAATTTGCAACAAGATTTCACTTCTGTCTGATATTTCATGAAATGTTTTCATAGGTTGTTAATTATTTGCTGACTTAAAAAGAAATTTTGTTTGATTTCACAAAGAAATTTTTTGCTTGATTTTTTGTAAAAGAAATTTTACTTGATTTCATGTCAAATAAAGAATTTTTATGAAATAATATTAGAAAATTATAAAACAATTTCAAAACATAATTCTCACCAAATTTCAAGAATTTATTAAAATTCCAAATCATGAGCTGAATTATGAGGTTGCATTTCCATTTGTGCATACACAGTGTTTTTAAACATGCAAATTCCCTGCAAAGTATATTTTAAGGTAATGTTAGGACAAAGTTTGTGTTTATTTATTGCATACAACACTATACACGAATGGAAATGTTACCATAAAGGGCAGTTACTCCTTTTCACTTATACTTCCTATGATATTAAGAGTTATCTCTCCTGACGATGACAAATGTTCACCTATTTTAAGTACTAGTAATCACTTGGATGAATTAGTCTGAGTCAGCCATTTTACCTGGCATGTCTAATCAACTGTAATTCACAGTCATTAAAAAGGGAAAGAAACAGCATTTTATAAATTCAGTTATCAGACGTATAACATAAAGGGCCACTTCTAAAAAACACTGAATAAGATAACGGACACAAGTGGCTGTCAATGAGTCCCTGCTAAGCAACCAATGGTACAGCAATGACTCACCCTTTGCTGGCATTTTCCAACATGGTTTTTTCTGGAGTTTAAAATGTTTTACAAAAGATAGTGTTATATTTCAGTTACAAACATTAAGTGTTTTATAAAGGGGGAGGTGGACACTGGAAAATTGAATGCCTTTTTTAATCGACAATTTGTCATTTTTAGTCCTTTGTATTATTTTACAGCTTAAAGGGTCTGTATTGAATACCATTTAATATCAAATATTGGCTGAATATAAATTTATATAATAAAGCAAATTTCATTCCTTTTAAATATTGACAATTTGTCATTTCAATTTTTAGTATTATACAGCATAAACAGCCGGTATTGAATTCTATTTATTACCAAATATTGTTTGAAAAAAAATTTATAAAGTAAATTTTTAACATATATTTTAATCAATTTTGAATAAACAGAAATAGAATATCAGTATTGCTTTCATCTGTTGATCCTGAACCCTTCATTTTATTAGCATGGATTGATATACCCCAGATGTTGAATCCTTTACAGGGAGTTATATCAAGCATAAAAATCTCCTAAGGATAACACCGAACTGGTATCAGGCTAAAACTTGTTTACAGTCCGATTCAACTTCATCAAAATGTATTTATGATTCGATAAACAGATAGTTATCTTTACACTTTTTCAGCATCATCCGAAATTTGATTTTAATATGGTTGAAAGGAACCCCCAATGTTGTATACAGAAGCCCTGACTGGTTATCACATGTAAGGACATCTGTAAAATCACTATAACACACATGTGCTGTTTGTTTACAATCATTGTGCCACAGACTTCAGCACTATAAGATTAGGCCATCAACAACAAGAAATACATGTGTTACATAACAATGCTTCACCTTTATAACATTATAATAATGACATTCTTTATGTTCCAATACCTTTATCTTGTCTCTAGGATTGAAAATCTGCCTCTCATAAATCCCTTTTTGAGGAATTTTGCCTGTCAAAAACTCAAAATTTTCCATTTTCCTATATATCCCATGTTAAAATTCAGAATTTCTACCTGTCATTTTAACCATTCTAAGACATCCGCCTGATAAATATGACAGCTGGACAGGTCTGTAGCTATTAAAGACTATGCCCCTATTGTAGTCCTTTATGTCACAATAAATCCCATCTTTGTCAGCGATAACAACTCCTATGTTAAATAAAGTATATTCTACATGTATTCTAATATTAATGTGACAGATTGTGGTTCCAGGGCTTTTCAAGAAAAATACTGTCAAAAAGAATGAGCTGGAACTGGAAGACATGTTAAATGCAAGGTGAGAACCCGATCATGAGGTTAATTCTTCGGTGTATTGTACTGAACAGACTGGAGGCTCGGCCATGGGACAACACGACCCAGAGTACATGTATATGGGGGAAATCTATTGTGCTCTTTAAATGTAAATTTCACAGTCTTCACGAAGTTTGTCAGGAATATCCTAGAACACATCTATCACATAACCACACATTAAAACAAACCTCACTATTTATTCTACTTAAATATATCTGAGCTGCATAGCTTTAAATTCCCAAATAATTCTGACAGAAAACAAAACTGTAATTTTCTCAAGAAATAGTTGTTCAGAGAATGATTATCAAGAGGGAGTATAGGCCTTAGTTTCACACTCAAAAACATGATATATGCTGCAAACCAGTAGAGTGTGTTTGCTGTGAGGTTGTGTAGTGCTTATTAGCTATTTTGATGCATGAAGACACTCTCAAATTTCTAAACAGTACGGTTTTACACTTGATTAAATCAATTACTATTACCAATTTTGTTCAAGTTCCGGTCAAAACAAATACTGTTTCACTATCAGTGTTATAAAACCTAGAACAGTTTTCAAAATAATTTAACAACTAAAAGAGAGGTCTTGCAATGCAAATGACAGCCAACTGCTGTACTGAGGGATTGTTTTGGGTTACAAATTCTGAAGAAACTTTTTTTAGGATATTTACCATGCATGTAGAATGAGCTGACAATCTTGACTATTTTTTCTCTATCTGTATTCCTTCAGAGAGTGGAGGGGTTGCAACAAGATAAGAATCTCAGCTAAATACTAGGATTTCATATACAAGGGGGGATAATTACTCTCCCATAAATCATTCTCCTGCAGCTGGGACATGCCTTGTCTGGAAAACACCAGTTCACAGAGAGTGAGCAATGTGTTTGATACCTTCAACAGATTTGTGTGCCTGTTTTCCTAGCTTGTCTATCCAAACGGGAGGCGGTTTCAACAACTCCGCTGCCACACTATCTAATAACACATTGGCTCAAGGTGAACAAGCTATGGGTTATAAATCCAGACTTAACACACTTCACAAATTGAGCAGAAAACATTGAGTAGAGCTCTAAATCTCAGCTGTCAGATCCCATAAATAAAATATGTTCCATAAAATTGCATAATGTACATGAGGTACTGGATGACAGCTGCCTGTATATTAAACTACGGTTATGTAGAAAGCTTAGAAGAACCAAATGGGCCAAAAAATGGGGAGATGTTGAGGATTTATTTTAAACTTTCCCAAAAGTTGTGGCGTTAAACAGCCTACATGTCAAATTTGTTTCAATATTTCTACCATACAGTCCACTTTTTTCACTATGTCAGAACTTATATTATATATGTGACATGCCCCAGAAAAATACAGTCTAAGTCACAAATCATTGTTTTAAATATTATATATCATTTTAAAGGTAATTTGAAGCTTTTTTTTTTCTTCTTTAAGTACAGCAGTCAATCAATTTCATTTTGTGTGACCACATTTAGCTGAAGCAGGTCACATATATATGGTAAAGTGCTCTTTTCACAACAAAGTATCAATTGGATGGCAGAAAAGACTGGACTGACAATTATCCTCAATGTGAGTAGTACTAGCAGTACTGACGGATTGATGGATTATGGTTTAATTATGCAATTAAGGGTATTTTACACAAATAAAAGAGGGGGGGAAGGATTTTACTCAGAGGGCTTTATATATATGGTACAGTGTATCAATTGGACTGGGAGCACATGCCTGAGATTTTTTCCTTAAGTATAAAATTGTTATTTTGAAACAAAGTTTCAATTATTTAAGTTTTAACACTATATAAGTGCCAAAATAAATATTCAGATTCAAATAGCAGATGAATGGATATTGAAAATCAGCTGTGTAATAAATAACTTGTTAACAGTGTACAATGAAGCTAGGTGTAGTTGTATATACTGGAGTGTTCTTAAAATAATGTCTAATATTGGGCAGCAGGATGGACTAGTACACTTCCCTTAAAACAGAATGGTTTGATGTGTAGTTGATTATCATGTTTGTTAGTTTGATTGAGTGGGGTTTAAGATTGTACTCAGGGCTGTTTCACTCATATAATGGTGTGAAGGAAACCACCCTCAACACCACTCACAACAAAGAAGGACAACAGGACAATCATAGGACGTATTACAAAGACGTCACAAACAGATCAGTTTCATGTTGTTCTTGACAGCACCAGGTCAGATCTGCCTACCATAGAAGAAATGTATGTGTACAAAATTTGTTGTTGTGGGGTATTTCCTTACAATTTTGAGTATTTTTGTGTTACTGCGTAGCACAGAATATTAATTTCCATGTGTATTTTGAAGGCCTATTAATGTATTTCCCATAAATTATGTGTACACAATATAGAATACACCAGGTAGGCAGGTCTGTCAGGTCAACCAAACGCTCTGTCCCAACCCTCCAGGTAGTAGACTAGCAACAAGAATCGACTTACCCAGGGGTAGAATTATAACAAAAAAGTTTGGTGCACCCAGGACGCCTAAATACTTTATTAACTGTCTTGACAAATACTCTGGGTGCATAGAAATAAATCTGGGTGCACCGGTGCACCTTCAGGTATGCACCCACTATTCTGAACCTCGACTTACCTCGTCTGCTCATCACAGATTCAGTTTCTGTACAGGTGTCACAAGCCTCATTGTCTGGGTTGTCCCTGCTAATCACTGATGGGTTAGCGCTGAAATTTACAAACAATAATTCTGGTTGAAGATGACATTACAGAAGTAAATATATCTTTGAAATAAAAGACTGTATGCTCATTTATTCTTAACCAACACGGAATATCTTGTAAACTTGCTACATATTTATCCCATATGTTATAAACAATTTAATAAGTGTTCATTTCTCACGAGATGTCCCTATTTTGCTCATAACAACTTGAGATTAAGATCTATTCAGAAACTTGGCTCTGAGGGTTTATCTATAACATGAGAGGATTCATCAGTTTTACTTCATCCATATCACTGTGCCTGTGATTACTGTTTTAGAAATATATATACATGTACAGTACATGTAGCTGGTCTGTGGGAGTTTATCCAGAACATCATATGATTAATCAATCTTAATGAATCCCTGTCCCAGAATGATTCATTTTTTAGAAAAATATAAAGGTTTGAAGAGTTAAAGGTGACAATTAATGTTTGCTATCTCCCAATACATGTAGCTGGTCTATGTTTGATTTATTGGTGAATGTCCAGCTTAACATGACAAAGGTGTGCACCACCATTGTTTGTTTGATTGGGGTTTAACGTCGTTCTCAAGTGTATTTCACTTATAGGACGGGTTGTCCACTTCACACTGTTCCTTGCCCTATTAAGGTGGAAAACTCGGAGAAAACCTTGTTAAAACCACCTCTGCGATTGCCTGAGCCACATCTTGTGACTCACGCACCACCATTGAGCATCCACAGAAACCATACAGTGTAAATTATATTGGTTTACACTGTATCTAGGGTTTCCCAGCCCAAGACCACCCTGAACAGTGATGTAGGGGCTTAGCCAGAAATAAGTATGGTGGCCAAAATGGTTATTTTGCTTCACTTTTCAAATAACTGGGTGTCCAATTTTGACAATTTTCCTATCTCCTATATATTAAAGTTTCTTTGAACAGGGTGTCCAAATGAGGTAATTGTTCACTTCAGGGTATTCATTTGGAAGGGTGTCTACATATACCTTAGCCAATGACAAGATAGGACAATCACAAGATACAAAACAGAGACGCCACAAAGAGATTGGCTGTGTGATGTCTATAAATTATATTCCTTCAATACTAAACAAAAACCACAGACTATGCTGGGAATGTACTGCTGTATAAGCCTGGGGACAGTTGCTCGAAAGGCTATTCATTGCTTACACCAGATTAAATCATCACTAGTGGATTAGAGATAGACCTTCAACATGAAGTGACATCAAATTTAGCAGTGCATTGAGCAACCATTCCTAAAAGAGGGGCTCACATTCGGAAGAACACAAACTGATTTGCCTCTTAACAAACTAGAGGCATCACCAAAACGACCTGCTCTCCACATCATGGCACTTTTTGAAATCCAACACATGACAAACTGGAGAAATCAACTAGTCTTGCAAGCACACCATTACAGGAGAGCATAGGAAACCACCTCATGAGGTCTTTCTCCATTCTTGATCATCACATATCGGGATAACCGCGACGAGTGTGAGAAGTACACGTATATACAGAAGATTTTAGGGGAGATACTGAACAATTCTGTGAAGCAGCAGGCCCTAATAGTTTCACCACCCAAGCAAACAAAAACACTAAAACAGCACACTCCCTCTTGAAAGATGTGCCTACTGTAAACCAACAGAAGTGTTCCCGTAATTACATGCTGTGAAAGAAATGAAACGAGCCGTGCCAAAAAAGCTGATGACACTTTTGTTACTCAGCATTACAGTTGAAAGACGTGCACGAAGGCTGGGGAAAAAAATAGGTGTTATTTTAACCCAAGATTGGTAAATAACTACTCATGGTATGAACGATAGGTATGCTAACCATTCCACAATCAGTTTGTCTTTTGTTTTTTACAACGGACAGGGAAGACGGGACCAGTGATCAAACTTAAAATGCTCATAATTTCATAATTACAGCAACTATGACATGGAGTATGTGATACCCAAAGAAATCCTAGGGTGTCACTCATAGTATTAGAAATCAAGACACCCCGCTGGCTAACACTATGGTGTCACTTGTATTTAGCTCGGTGCAATGAAATAGTCAGTACAAAAAGAAATCAATATTATCTTTACGAAAGACACACCGCAGCAAAAGAGATAAAAAAATTAAATAACTTACTGAAATGAAGGTGGTCTGCTGTCTCCTATTCCACCCACTCTCTCTGAGGGTAAATGAGGCGGCACCACATCCCCAGCCTGTGACTCTGTGCACTGGGACTGAGTATCTGAGGCACTGTTGTCTGCCGGAACCAGCTGTTCAAAAATGAAAGTGAAACAATTTTTAAGTTTCAATTTTTTTTCTAAATACATGAACTAAGATAGATTCTTATATAAATGTAACTGACATTTATACATGAATCTTTTCCATTACATTTAATCTTTGTATTTCATACATACATGTACATGTATGCCAAACTAACTTGAAACAATTTGAGTGTCTAGCCATGCCTGGAAAATCATGCGGCCATGCGTCGCGTGAAATCCTACGTTTGGTGAGGAATTTTTAAAATTTTTTTTGTTTTTTTGTTTTGTTTTAAATTTTGTATAAAAGCCACTACAATATTGATGTCAAACCGAAAATAGTTGATTTTATCGCATGAAAGTTAATCCTATAGTACATGATGTTGAAGATTTTTTTCGATCCATAATCGCCGTATGTAGAATCTGGTGAGAAATTTTTAACCTAAAAATTAGTGGTCGCGAGAAATTTTACATTTTTTCCAGGGG
>JAVFBX010249138.1:0-10109 GCA_034783855.1 Mopalia kennerleyi | reverse complement strand
TCATATATGAAAAAATATTAATATTTTGTATTTTAATTGTAACGGGAACAGTCCCAGTTAATATTTTTAATAACTAGAAAAGGATGATAGATCAATGAAATCAATACTACTAATACTAGGAATAGTTTTATTCCTTGCTGGATGTTCCCCTTTAAAAGTAAGCATGGTTGATGATCCAAAAACCTGGAAAGGTGATGGTTATCTTATTGCTATTCCAGATGTATTAATAAAGGTAAATGCAAACTTGATAAAGGGGGTTTGTGTTAGAGAAGTAGGAACGATATCAGTTCCGTCAAAAACTTTCCAAGCTGTGAGTTTTCCTCCAACAATTGGTGCCTCATCTGTTGATGTTGAAATTAAGGATGGTTGGTTATTTACTGGTGCAAAAGTTGACACAAATACAACAGAATTTTTAAAACATATTACAGATGGTTTGTTAAGTACTGTTGTTCCTAAACCAGCGGCACCTGCTGCGGCCCAAGCAATGCCTGTTAATAACGAGTGTAATCCGACTCTTTACAACATTATCTATAACTTGGAAGGTCAAATAGCAGGATTAAAAGAAATAACAATTCAATAAAAACAAGCTTTGGGAAACTACTAATGAAAGTTACAAGTAAAATTTTAAACATTCTCTCTATTTTTACAATTTGGTTTTCTCTGATTACTATGTCAGCGTCATATGCTCAGGATGCAGAGAAAAAGGTATTAGAGGCTTTACCTCCTCACTTAGAATATCGCGTAGATAGGAGAAACAGCAATCTTTTACCTGAGGGCGCAGATATTGCCCAGGCAGTAATTGAGAGATTTAAGGTATGGCAACCGGAAAGTTTCCCAGTATCCGTATGTTTCTTTGGTGGCTCGCCAGGACTCAAGTCAAAAATTGCAAATATTGCTTTAGAATGGACTAAGTACGAAGCAAAAATTCCTATGGATTTTGGAAATTTGGATAATCCCAGAATATGTTCTGTTACAAATCCGAGCGATATTAAAATCGGATTTGCGTATCCTGGTTATTGGTCTACTGTTGGCCAAGATAGTAGAGATCTTGTCAATCCTAATGAACAATCGATGAATTTTCAATATTGGGATGTTAATCCAGCAGATGAGCCTGAATTTACGCAAACTGTATTACATGAGTTTGGCCATGCGCTTGGATTGCATCATGCACATCAGAATCCTTGGTCAAGTTGTGAAGATGAATTTAACTGGGACTATATTTATAAATATTTAAGTGGTCACCCTAATTACTGGAATAAGGCTAAAGTTGATCGCAACATGAAGAAATTACATCCTGCAAATATTGATGCCACTGCATTCGACCCAAATTCAATAATGCTATACACATTTGAAAAAGAGTATTACAAAAATCCCGGTGATAGCGAATGTTATCATGAGCCTAATTATTCCTTGTCATCGCAAGATTTAGCATCAGTTGCTATTTATTATCCAGATACAACGGGAGCTGCAATTGCTGCAAGAAATGAAGTGAGAACAGAATATGAAAGGACAATTAATTCTTTGGGGACATTAAGTGAAGACGCAAAAGTTAGAGCATTATCTGAGTCTCAGGTTCTAACAAAATTTGAAGCTCCACTTGTTAGAACTGAAATTATTGGAAAGTTGCAAACAAGCGTAGATTTATCTAGTGAAATTGTAACTGGTAACAGTAGTCCAGTTTTAAATGATGTTAATGCTAGTGATATAACAATTGATATTCAAAATTAGAACAATGCGTATTTTATTAGCTGGATTATTAATTTGTGTGTTGAACTTAAAAGCAGTTCATGGTCAAGACACGAATGATTGTTCACCAATACTGCGGGATGTGATTGCGGGACAGAATATTATAATTAATATTAATTGCAATAATGCTTTGAGTGCTCAAGATAGAAAAGAAATATCAAGCTGTTTAGTAGCAAGTAGAGAAATTTCTGACTCATGTAGAGCATATGATAAATCTGGTTTTCACAGCAGTCCAAGTGATAGATGTGCAATGAACTTAGTAGCGCCTAGTGGTTATTTTTTCCCTCATAGGGAAGTTTTTGTTACCCAAGAGCAGTACCGCAATATTTCTGGATTACCCGCTCAATTAGCTCTTAAATCTGAGAAGGCTTTATATGAAGATAAGAACTTGATTATTAAGTTTAATGGAGAAATTGGTTGTACAAATGCTGTAGGAACTGGTCGAACTTGTGAATCAAAAGCTACTATTAAAGGTATTGCTTATCCTCTAAGTTGTTCAAAATATATTGATCGAATTGATCAAGCAGCTTGGGACTCAGTGAATAACTAAGATTGACTTTTTTGGGAAAATTACTAACTAAAAATTATAGTGCTACATGTTTATCGAAATTTTGTGAATTGAAAGTTGCAAGATTTACGGGTACAAAAAATGTACATTGATCAGTTTTTATTAGTTACGTAAAATTACTCTAAGTTACTGATTTTAAATTGCTAATGATTACGGACTAAAGTTAGAACTGGTTGGTTTCGCTGAGGTTGTTGTTTCAAAGACCAACTCATAATCCAATGGTCGTAGGTTCAAGTCCTACCGGGCCCACCAATTTTTATAGGGTCCATACAGTAAAAAAATAATTTAGAATAATTAATTCTTTTTGAAAGCTTACTAATTCGCCTTAATATTCAAAATTGGTGCAACAACAAAATTTTGAGGCCGACAAATCGCAACAATAATCAAATCAAACTTGGTCAAAATACGTACTGAAGTAATTGGAAAACACTGGGAAAAACAAGGACTTCGCTTGATTGGCAATGCTCAGTTCAAGCTTACCGATTATGCAGAGGCGATTATAACCTGGGAACTTATACGTCAATACAATCTGCATGACATCGAAACCAATCAATGTCTTGCGACCTGTTTTCAAAAAACGGAACAGTATATTTTATCTGAGCATGCCGCCGAACGTGCTTTGACTGGAAAAGGGGACTGGGACCGGGCACAAACCCATGCCTTGATGGGTAGCAACATTAAAAGTAGATGGCGATTAACCTGGAAAGATAAAAATGATGTGCTAGAAAAACAAACTAGTGCATTAAGATCCCCGCTGCTATCACAGTCGTTTGATGCCTATAAAAAAGGGTTTCAGCAACATCGTAGTAACTATTATTCAGGACTAAACGCAGTCGCTATGCTCACGATACAATTACAATTGGCCCACTTACATCCTAATATTTGGTCATTGGGCTATTCTAGTGAAGCAAGGGCTAAACTAGAACTCGAAGAAAAACAAAAGTTATTAGATAAGATGATAAGTGCTACGGATCTTGCCATTGAAACATCGATTGAAATTTATAATGATGATTGGGCTAGAATTTCTAAGGCAGATTTAATGCTCCTCACTGATGAGAACCCAGAGAAAGTCGAAAATGAGTACAGTAAATGGCTAAATATTATCGACAATTTCACTAATGAATCGTTAAACAATCAACTTCAGCTGTATAGGGACCTGGGCTTGTTTGTTGCTACTATTGATTGTCTCGATGATATACTAGAAACAAAGCAGGAGAAATAATTGAGAAAAAAATACCGTAAAAAACCTAACCAGTTTATTAATGCTGTTCAACTCAATCTAGAAACCGAGGGGTTTTCATATCAAAAATGGGGCGCTATCCAACAAGCAAAACCCGGTGATTGGCTTGTCAAAAACGGTGATGATACTTATACAATTGACCAAGACATATTCAAAAAAACCTATCGCCCAGTAGGTGAGGGAAAGTATGTAAAAGCCACACCAATTTGGGCCGAAGTGGCTACTGAAGATGGAAATGTCAAGACCAAAGAAGGTGAATCACATTATAAAGCTGGTGATTACATGGTTTCGAATAATGTAGACGGAAGTGATAGTTATTGTATTAGTGTCGATAAATTTAATGAAATGTATGAGGCTATTTAACTAGCATAGAAAATAAAATCAAAAAAATTAAAGGAAAGGAAAATGTCAGATAATTTACTAGCTCGCCTAAATCAGTTTGCACTAACCCTAGATTATATTGACGATAAAGTTCTATATGATATTGAAGGGTTTTTTTATGATATCGTTGTTGGTGGCTTGAATGCTTGTTACTACGAATTATGTATTGAGACTCCTCGTGGATACGAAGACGATAGTAGGTCTTTAAGAATATTATGGTGTTCGATTAATGATAGACGCGGAACTAATGCTCGTCTTTATAATGACGATAAAACACTTTTTAGTCAAAAATCTCACACGTACTCGACAGGCCATCCACTTTGGATAACATCTGAGGACACTGCAAAGCCTATTGCTAATTGCTCAATAGACGAACTAATTATTGATTGGACCAAATGTAAGAATCTCCCTGAATATCGAAACTATAAATCCGAAGGAGAATCAAAAACAAGCATTGTTATTCCTTTACGTTTCCAGAATGAAGTATTTGGTGTTTTAGATATTGAATTTGAAGACTCTAAACCATATTGTAGTGCAGCCAAAACCTACCTTAAGAAATTAAGTGAAATCATATCAACAATAATTGGTCGATATACTTCAACATCTAGCTCATTTAGAGATACAAGATACGCATTTAGGAGTTTGCGAAATGAGGTCCCGGTAGATGATTTAAGATTACCTGGTGACGATCTTCCCACTATATTTTTTGCGTATCCAGAAAATTCTGATGATGCTGTAGTAGGTAAGATAATAGAAGTATTAACTAACGAATATTCTGAACGACTAACTCTCATCGATTGGAAAACCATATCTGAGCCTGGTCCCATTAATAAGCAAATTATCAATTCCATCAAAAGCTCTAACTTTGGTTTATGTTATTTATCAGAAAAATGTAAACCTGATTCTGATCTTCAATATAAAGATAACCAAAATGTACTTTTCGAAGCAGGAATGTTGCATATGTTACATAAAAACCGTAACGACGAAATACATGGATGGTTACCGATACGAGAATCAACAGAACTATCCGGTAAAATTCCATTTGACTTTGCCGGGGATAGAGTTTTAATTGTTCCCCGTCAAGCCGGAGGTGTATTAAATCAACCTTTGTTTGAGGAGAAATTCGGCACACATTTAAATGCGGCACTTAATTTTGATTGATTAGATGTGAGTATTACTATAACTAGTTAACAATTGATGAAAAAGAAATAAGGGTGATTGGACTTTCCAGAGTTTGCTAGACAACCATCTTCACTAATTTTGATTTCCATTGATACAGTGATTTTAATCGCAAATCATTCGCCAGTGCATAATCAGTAATGGATTCGAGACCACTATCTGCCGCCTTAACATGATCCAGCCATTGTCGTTGTTTTGCGGTGAGTGTATTTGCCAGTATTTACAATCTCCATAAATCGAAGATAGTACTTTGGCAGATCAACAGCAAATTGAATATCCTGTCCTTAATTGAGCGCATTCGTTTAATCCCTTTTACAAAAATAGCAGAATAAACCGCATGTGCCTATTTCCATCTGTCATTGTTCTTATCACTACTTTTAAAGAGATTGCCCCGAAAGTTTTTCTGCTACCGCGTCACGAATACTCTGAAAAAATAATCCTTCATTAGCAGGATAGGTTCCTGATTTTTTATTAAGCTTTTTCATCTTCATTCCTCCTGCATGATGTATTCCGAGTAAATCCCATGATTGGTTGAAAACTGGGCTACCGGAGCTCCCTCCCTCGGTTGGTGCACGGTAATGTATTTTGGGTTTTTCGTGGTCCAAAATTAGATTGTCATCAATGGAATAGGATAGAATACCCCCACGCGGATGGCCGATTACATAGACTCGCTGGTTTTTGTTGAGTAATGGTAAATTTGAGGCAATAGGAAATGGAGTTGCGTGATCGACTGGTGATTGTAGACTAACAATAGTGCAATCTAGTTCACGTCGAGGTGAGCTGAACAAAATTTTTTCTACTTTATATTTCTTATTTGGGTCTTTCGCTTCAAAACAAATTTCGGCTTTGTTTGACGGTAATGACGCAGGACTACCTGACTGCTCCAGGGGATCATCACTTATCACGTGGGCATTTGTGACGACCACCCAATCATGTTCCAAGCTTTCATGTATATCTGATCCACACACCAAAAAACCTGTACCCATTCCGACGCCATCATCATTGAAAATTTGAGCCACTCCTGATGCACGTTCCATGCCCTTGCTATACCAGATGAACGACTTATATCGATCTTTACCAAGAATTTGCTCCAACTTTGGATCTGTTTGCAATTGCGCTATAGTGGCTAAATTTTGAGCGTTATTTTCGATTTCAATTTTGCCGCCTTTTTGTTTTAATAATGCGGCTTTAAGTACATGAAGGATTTTGGCTTGTTCTTTATGACTTTCATCCAGTTGCCAGACTTCTTCAAACTGGCGTAATGTACTCGCATACTCAAACGCATCAGCATATGGGTTTTTCTCAGTATACTTAAGCACCCATTCAAGAGCTTGTGGATAGTTTTTTAGCGCCAAACAAGCTTCACATGCACTGGCACAGTCCCACATATCTGGTTCTTTTTTAGATTTGATTTTCTTTAAAACATTTGTTGCGATTATTTTGACCTTTGGTAACGTTTTCCCTAAAGAGACCCTATCGCGTTTCGCCCGCTCTAACAGAGCCACAGTATTAACACCGTGCCAAATATTTTCTTTGTTCTCGTTATAAACAGATAAATAAGATGAAACAGATTGTTTAAGTGACTGACGAATGACGTTACCGGGTTTCCCTAGTTTACAGGCGTTCATGTATAGCTGTTTCTGTGCTCGTCCGATAAGACCGCGAGCCTCGGCTAACTCTTTTTTATCATCTACTTCAATGCATTGACTTTCGAGTACTTTAAGTACATCCATGGCTGCACTTATGTGGCCTAGGTCAATTAAAGACTGTGCGTACTGGCGGCGAATAATTGGTTCATCTCTACCCGTTTGAATCAATACATTAGCGACAATTATCATAAGATCAAAATAGCGTTTTCGACGCAGGATTTGAGTTATTTGTTTCGCTGCATTTACAGGATAGGGTTTGTTGAGGGTGTTTAGATGAGCGACAAGCTTGGTGCAAAGCTCTTTGGTACTTTCCTTGTCAAACGTATTGGTAGCACCCGTTAGCGCCTTAATAAAACCTTCAGGATGAGTGGCAATGTTTTTCCGAATTTTTCCCACAAGCTCCCCTGTTTTATTGCTGACTTCAACAGCGTCAAACGCATTGGCCGCTGTGTTAATTTCTTTAAGTAGCCCCTTTAAATTTACAGGCATTATTCCTCCTTTAAATCATTAGGCGAGAAGTGTTTTTAAATGATCACACAGTGTTTGTTGACCAAAATATTTGTGACTACTATGTCTCCACATGCCAGAATTATGTACGCGTTGATCAGTAATCACCTTAGACCCATCTTTACGATAATCATTGGCAATTCGTGCATCAAATGCTACAGGGTCCAGGCGGTCGTATACATTTACCCAGTCGCCTAATACGTTGTTAGAGGGAAATGCGCTATTTGCGACATATTTTGGGTCATAATTATCATATACTTCGCTAATACCAAGTGGGCTTCCCACCGTCATATAGCCATCAATAGTCGGGCAACCTTGAACATTTTTCAGACAATCATAAGAAATAACCGTACCCATACTGTGACTGACAACAATATGTTTTCCCTGGTTATTTGTTGCATCCTCTTTTAATTGGTCCACGAATAGCTTTCGGATATCATCCTGGATTTGATAATTGTCGCCCGGACGTGGAGAAAAATTGGCATTGAAAAGATAATGATGCACATCCTTAAGCAGTATTTTCATGGCTCGCCGTTTAATAAACCAAGGCAGGGGAATAGCTTCAAAGGATAATGACTCTATTTCATTTTCGTTAATTGGTGCAGCTGGCGTAAAATCATCTCCATTGGGAGAAGGAGAATCAAAACCTAATTTTTCCCTAAATTCTTCTACAAATACTTTTTCATTTGCTGGTAAATCTTCCATCCACTCCAGATCTTCATTAATTTCAGATGTACCTAGACCATTTTCTACACTTTCAAAATCATCTACTGCAGATAGTGGTTCTGCATACAACATATCTGCCCAGTACACCATAGAGGTAGTAACGCCTTCAGTTGCAAGATCCAACCCGCCCTGTGCAAGATAGGCTTCCCAATCAATAAGCAATTTATCCTTGGGTGGTTTGTTGGCAATTCCGTGGATAAAAGTAACATGTGGCATAAAACGTTCCTCGCATTGTATTGAATACTATTATTTTCGTTCTGCAATATGTAAATTAAACATTGTAGATTTTTATTATCAAATCATACCTTACGAGTAGCAATAATTGGGGTTTAAGCCATTATTAGGCCACACTTGACACTGAAATTTATACTCATTTGTTCAATTGCTCCCATGCTCGATTATCATCTGCAATCACCTTTAGTCTCATAATAAGTTACGCTAGTATTTAAAAGTGATGAGTTTTGGCGACTAAGTAACTCATACTAGAATGGCGGCTGCGGCTGCAATCAGGTCTTCGTTATCGTTAAGAAGATCGTTGCGCGACATACGATGCATCTCGTCGGGTTCGACACCCAAATCCTCCAGCGGTACCCCCCGCATTCGCACCGACACGCGTCGTGCGACGGATCGCGAAACGCATATCAACGCCTTTTGGTAGCGGATCGATAGGTTGTCCCGCAGCGTCTAACACTGCGGTCAATAGACTGTAGTCGAACACATTAGCGCCGCCTGCGCCAGTATTGCCATCGACGCCTAACACTGGACCTATATCATGATCCTGGAATCCGGCAGCGAATATATCAGTTGTGGAATAGCAACGCGCATCGGTTATCAGCACTACAGAGCCGGTATAGACCTGTCCAATCCCGTTAGTTATATCAGGTTCCTCAATCGGAAAGCCTTGGCTGTATATCGAGCCAGTGGTCACAGATTGACTGATGGATTTCGCCCATTGTTGGGCAAACCCGCCAAGTGCATTCGATGTTGCAATGGCTTCAGTTACCGCATTGTTAATGAAATGCAGACGTTCGGCCTCGACCCGGTTTGGTGTAAAAAGCTGCAGCATGCGCTCGCCGTTCAGAATTATTCCACCTCCGTTGCCACGTACGTCAATGATCAGCCCATCTTGTGGTAAAAGAGCAAGGATACGGACGACTTCAGCAATGAATTGATCGGGGTTTGGTGCGCCGAAGGTGCGGATGCGCAGGTAACCGATGGCGCGACTATCGACAGTGACTTCGCGGAACTCGAATGTATCCGGAAAGAAACTGGTGGCACCCAGCAACGATTCTAGTTTGGCATCACCGCCGGTGCCCTGATCATGCAAAGCGCGGCCTTGAGCGCGGCGTTCCTGCACGCCATCGACGAACAATAGTGCCTTAGCCCGGTTGGTTAATTCCAGAGTCAGGTCAAAACCCATCGCGTCGGCAAATGGAGGATGATTGTCACCGCCTGCACTCTCCAGAATGCTCGATGCCTCAGTGATGTCAATAACGTCACCGCCGGGCAGAAGAATCTGCCAGGGCAGACGCAATTCACGGGACGTACCGTCACCGATGTCATAGGTAACAATGATCCATTCTTCGGTCGGTGGTAATGTCGTAGCAAGTGGACGCACCGTCATCGCATCAAGTCCACGCACATGGCGGGCTGGTTCATTTGAGCCCGCTTCCTGATCGGAAATCTCAGCCACAGCAATGTCGATGGGTGCACCGCTCCATTTAATTATCTCAGCACCGGGGCCAAAATCAGGATGCGAAAAGCCCAAAAGCATTCGCGAAACGATGTAATGTCGCTCGCCCTGGTCGTCGTAATACTCCTCCATTAAGAAAGGCAGGAAGGCGAAGCGTCCTTGGTAACTGCTGGGCAAGACATAGTTAGTGTGCAAGTCGCGCAGGCGCTTGAAAATGTCGATCATCGTGTTGTGGAACTGTCGTTCTGTCAACACCTCCACCCGGCGGCGGAGGAGCTTTAGTGCCTGCACCGGATCGATAGCATGCATTGCGCGCTTGAGCGGTAGATGAACGTAAATCTCTTCCATCAAAAACAGAGCCCGGTCAATTACATCGCGACGTTGATTCGGCGTCAAGTCGTCTGTCGTGTCACGGAATGA
>JAVFBX010249137.1:0-19453 GCA_034783855.1 Mopalia kennerleyi | reverse complement strand
GTTATATGGAAGCTTTAAAATGTAGCTTTCCATGCACAATTCGTGTTTTATAACAGAGTAAAATTGTCCTTTGGCAGCTTCAGAAATAGAGGTGACCCAGTTTTGTTTGAATTGGTCTATTAATACCATGTTTATTCTATTTCTAAATATGTTTATATTTCCGGGATTTTGATATATCCATACGTCAGACAAGCCTAGTTTGTCAAGTGAGAGTTTAACAAACTCAATCCATCTGTTCTTCAAATCTCCATTCATAAATTGAACATAAATAAATTTATACATCAAGCAGTTTAATTTTGAAGAATCTCCTAAAACTATATTTGCCCAATAAATTAGCATCCTGCAAAATTGAAATTAGAGAAAAAATACATCGTTTTGGTTGACAGAGTTTCTTTTAATGGAGAGAAATGCATACTTTACTTTCATTAATGGATCATAAGTTTATAACAAGAGTCGAGGGTTTACAATTTAAAAAAAAAGATGTTTGACGTCTTCACTGAGCGCAAAAAAGAATCCTTGTCAATAGGTTCCAATATATATAACACGAGGAGGCGTACAGCCGAGAAATCATTGATTGTACGTGTAAATAGACGTCCGAGTGGTCAGTGCATGGATAAATCTAACCAACAACTGTTCCAAGAAGAAAACGAGATGGTTTGAATCAAGGTTAGGCCATACCATTTGTATAAAAAGAGAAATATTGTAGCGTTAGCTCAAATCAAAAGTCAAGGAAGACTCCTAGGAGGCGCAGATGGGAATTTTGATAGAATGGTGGTATATCTTGACGAAAAGTTACTCCGTCACTTTTTCACAAAGGGCAATCAGCTCTGTGGGATAGAACTCTTCATTCCAGTTTTAACAGAGATCACTGTCCCTTTCAAAAGGTGCGGCAATATATTCCTGTATTTCAATAACGTAGGTCTACGTTATTGATTGGGGTTACACCGAGAGAGCAATCAGATTATTGGTTAAAAAAGGTGAGTTTCGTATAGAATATTAAATAAAGCTCTGGTGACATAAACGACATGGCATGAGCCGATCGCCATACAAGACTTTAGTGAGATTATCAAACAATTGTTCAAAGTAAGCCGATCATTTATTAAAACCCTTTATACAGTGACATTTTAGCATAACTTTACTTGCGGCCTTTCACTTTCTGTATTTATTTGCAGTTAGTCTTAACGGACAACAGAAAACACACGTTGTTAAAGTGGAAAATCAAGCATTACCTTGCAACTATAATTTTATTGCTTATTGGGAAATGTATCTCATCGCCTAAACCTGGAATTAGTTAAGAGGGATAAGAAACAGCGTTTCCCTTCGAGTTAGCGACCCGTGAATGTGTTACTCGACAAGCATGTTCCTACGGCAGGGATAACAGAGATTACACAACTAATAGTGAAACCCTGAAAGGCAAGTATAGCATATTCACTCATGAAATGTGAATGAAAGGTCGCTCTAAAAGGGTTGTAGAGCTGAATTTAAGCATGAATCTCAGCACTTTAGCCAGGTTTTTGGCTTGTTCTTGTGAATGTTGGAATTTTTATAAATAAGGATTTACTTGTGAATTAGCCCTCAAAAATTATAATCATAACCATTATAAACAGGACATTATTGCGCCAAATAAATAAGAGTGAGGAGTAAATGACCCATAATGGTCACTGCTAAATGTACCATACTTGGAAGGACTTAGGATCCCAGTCAGTAAGTAAATCGTAATGTAAGGTATATTTTACTTACGTACGTACTTACTTAACTTGACTGTACTCTACTTTACCTACAGCTACTTTACTTTATACGCTTGATGTGTTTATTTTTTAAATTTATTTATTAATTTATCAAATGCTACTATTTTAGGCATACTTTAATATATGTAGTATTATATAATTCCCCGATATACTTCAGAGATTTATTTTTTATACTTATTTAAATACATGTTTGTAATGGCAATAATTGTTTTAAACAATCGCGTTGCCCGGCACGTCTTCTAATGCTTATGTTTCATTGGTTCAATAATTCTGTATGGGCCAGATTCAACTAGCCAATCAGACACATCTTTGTATAACAACTGTGTAGCATTGGATACAATTGCAATTCTGCGATAACGGTTTATATACGATCAACAGTTTTACCAATGACCAATGATTACGCCTATTTGCAAAGATAATCATTAGTAATCATCAGTATAGATGGTTGAGTAATTTGCTTTGATTTCACACCAGAGAGTATTTGACGAGTTCTTTTACAAAGGCAATAAATGTCAACTACAAACAAATCAAGTTACTCACTGAAACATCCAAAATAGGTTCGCACCCTACATGTATTCGGTCATTCTTTGCATTTAATTTGAAAATCCAATAAGTGCCCTGCTATAAAATGATGTTCTTATCCAAACAGTGAAAATGGATTTGTATCGTTTAGGGGAAGCGCTCTTCGTCTTCGACTGTATAATAACATTATGATCGGGAAAACACATCCCACAAACCTAATTTATATAGACACATTTTTTCTTAGATGTATAAGTTACGAACCATAGTCATATATGTCTGAAAGTAGTAATATTCTTGTGGAAATATACTTTCCACTTCGCTCGCCCGTTCTTCACAATGTTTGTCATTGATTGTTTTTACTATGGTAATACAAAACAACTAAGATTTTTTTATGAATTAAAGAAATAAGAGCTTCACTAGTTCATGTTAATGTTGTTAATAGGAAGTTCCTTCCACAGCGCACGTAAGATTGGGTATATATGAGAAGGAAGATATTTCCCCTGACGCCGTATTGTGACAGTGGTATCCAGATACTTAACTAAAGTCATTAACGTGGACATCAACCAAACTCAATGTTAACTTGTCGCTTCTGTGATTAAGATGATAGAGTGTACTTTACACAGACATACAGACAAACGAAATTATGTTGTACAGATTATGAATGTCAATTTTAGATGAAAGATTTTAAGACGGCTTTTCCCTACATGATCTGGTATAGGTTAAAGTACTCGCTGAGAACGGTGAGGGTAATACGAGTTATCCCATCCTTCATGACATATCGTTACACAGCGCACCAGCTGTATCAGGCCTTCGCTTGATAACTGGTTGTCAGGAATATAATACGTATACTATAAGATACCGACAGGACAATAACAAACACTTATTTATCATAAAGTTACCACAATATTATCATTATAGAATGAACTAAGTTTTCAGAGTTGGAATATATAGCTTCTTATATATATATGTGAAAGCTGACAGCCTCTAACTTGATGAACATTCTCGTTCCACCGTAAGCCTTTGTAGGTCTGTGTGTTATAGCGTGGGCCCTGCTATCCAGGATCGAGTTCGAATCCGGGTGGAGTACACCGTATTCACATTTTCTTGACAGGAGTCTAGGTGATTTCACTATTTTCATGTCATTTCAAAGACACAAATGGAAAGAAAATAAATCAATCTAGTCATAATTTATCAAATTGTTTCTATGTTCACTATAAATAAGCTCTTAGTTGAATCTTGACTAAATATGTGTTTATCGACTACATTGAGTCCGGGTGTAGTTGACTATATTATTATTCATGTTTCACTATTTCACACAAATATAAAAGCATAGAAATATTAATACGATTATATCAAGCAGGGACATATAAGGCGGCTGGCAGAACCATGCATTGGTAGACCAATAAAATACGAAAATAAAATTGTGAACACCAAACAAATAAAAATGTGCAGTTTTTGAGAACTGTTTGCTAACTCAAATAAAATAGCCTATTTACAACACAGGTATTGAGTCATATAACACACCAGTGTTAGCTCTGCTGGTATGAATGGAAACTGTCAACTGTAGCATCTAACACATCTTCCTCGTGAGTGCGTGGGTGTATGTTTGACCGCGTGTTAAGTTGTAGGCTTTAGCACGGACCAACAATGTTATATTTACCAATATTTATTCTAAATATTAATAAGCAGAACAGATTGCTAAATCTCAATGTTTATTGGTAATGGTCCACTTCATCGATTACTCATTTTTAGGGTTGACAGAGCTGTAAAAACTCACCGTGAAATTGGAAAACATACACGCGGAAAGCAGTTTGATTGAAATGGGAAAATAGACAGCGTTACAAGTTATTTGACCGCTGTGTCTTTGACAATGAGATATGCTCTGTGATGAATGTTCCATGGTATTACAAGTTAGTTTATTAATTTCTGTCCTCCCAGCTGAGACCCGGGTCGAGTTTCCCTCCACCCCTCTAACATACTTGTTAATATGGATATTCCAATCGCTGGAAGGCCAATAACATTTCCTTGAGGAAAGCGGTGTCAGTTTCAAGAGAAGACAATGTTACTGTATTTGAGCAGGCTAACATACTTTGTGTATTGTCAATTTCTCTGACGTCTCATTAGATCGTAACGTTTTTATTTCACAAAAGTGGGTAAAGCAAATGCTGAAACATTCGCGTATACCTGAGCAAAATACGCCTACCTTACATACAGTGTAAGGTATCAACTATACAAAGTATCTTAGTGCTCGTTTCATTTGCCTTTATAACCAAGATCATGAGGGGGAAACATACACTATTCAATTGTCCAAACTTTCTTAGGAAACATGATTATCAGAAATGAAAGGCTAATTTCGTATAATATTTTTCGACTAATTAAAACACGAACTCTCTTACAATTTTGTCTGATGAATACCATTAAGCGAAATTTGTAAGCCTGAGATCCTGACAGCTGAGCCTGCAATGCACATGCGTTGCTTCTCTAAGTATAATGTCTCACCAAAGATCGGTTGTTAGAATAGCCGACCAATATAAGGCGTTAAGGGGAAGTAATTAATTTGTATATGTCTGCAGGAAAAAATGGATTGATAAAATAGCTGATCTGTAGAACGCTAAGGGACAGATATTAATTTATGTGTCCAGCAAAGATGGCTTGTTAAAATAGCTGATTAGCCGGGCGATTAATTAAAAAATGTATTTCTCAATAGCGAACATCAGTTGTTAAAAAAACACAGCTGATCGGCCGGGCGCTAAAGGGCAGAAATGATTTTTTTTAATAGCAAAAATTGGTTGTAAAAATATCGGCCCAGTACAATTGGGGACAAAAGTTAATCTACATTTCCAGCAAAGACGTGTTGTTAAAAAGCTGATAAGGGATATAAATGAATTTATGTCAGCCAATATGGGTGGTTGAAAAGCGCTAAGGGACAGAAATTTATGTTGCCAGAAAGATAGGTTGTTAAAGTAGCTGATTATTAGGGCGATAAATTACAGAAAATGTTTTGTCAATACCGATCATTAGTGGTAACAAGGCGGCTGATCGGTAGGGCGCTAAGGGGCATACATGTTTTCTATCAATACCAAATATTGACTGTTAAAATAACTAATCGACTAGATGCTAAGATGCATAATATAATTTATGTTTCCAGCAAAGATATGTTTTTAATAGCTAATCAGAAAGAAACTAAGGGACAGACATTGTTTTAGTTTTCCAGCAAAGATATGTTTTTAAAATAGATAATCAGTACGGCGTCAAGAGATATACATGAATTAGAAAACTTATATATTGTTAACACTATATGTCTATTATTGGTTGGTTAAGAAAGGAATGATCCGCACCAATATTAGTAGTCCCTTAACGTTAAACACATTATCAGATTACCCTCCAATTTGGGATATAGTTCCCTCTGTTAATTTGTGGAATTGCACTTTAACATTTTCACAAAACGCCTCTATTGCATAATCTGACAGCATTCACGCCTGTATATGCTTTGATCACACTCTAATGGAACCCTTTACGCTTCTTCGGTTATGGCTCTAGTGAAACCTTTTATGGTTCTGTATGAAACCATCAGAGCAACATTGTTCCATGTGTTTCTCTCTTATATCAAAGAACCATTTTTGTCATTATAGATCCATTCAGAACCATAATATTTTCTAAAAAACTCCCAAATTATCATATTTTTCTAAGAGTGCACGATATGTATATATATATATAGGCGTATACTTTGAAAACAAATGTAAGGATTATCTTCCAACTTGAAATATAGCCGCCTTCTGTTAAAACAGCGCATGGACTTTTTTAACCACATTTCACAGACTAATTCTCTTCAGCACAGACTATGTTTCTCAGACTAATTCTTTTCAGCACTGACTTTGTTTCTCAGACTAATTGTCTTCAGCTCAGACTATGTTTCTCAGACTAATTCTCATCAGCACAGACTATGTTTCTCAGACTAATTCTCTTCAGCACAGACTTTGTTTCTCAGACTAATTCTCTTCAGCACACTTTGTTTCGCTAACTAATTCTCTTCAGCACAGACTATGTTTCTTAGACTAATTGTCTTCAGCACAGACTATGTTTCTCAGACTAATTGTCTTCAGCACAGACTTTGTTTCTCGGACTAATTCTCTTCAGCTCAGACTATGTTTCTCAGACTAATTCTTTTCAGCACAGACTTTGTTTCTCAGACTAATTCTCTTCAGCACAGACTTTGTTTCTCGGACTAATTGTCTTCCGCTCAGACTATGTTTCTCAGACTAATTGTCTTCAGCTCAGACTATGTTTCTCAGACTAATTCTCTTCAGAACAGACTATGTTTCTCAGACTAATTCTCTTCGGCACAGACTTTGTTTCTCAGACTTATTCTCTTCCGCGCAGACTATGTTTCTCAGACTTATTCTCTTCAGTGCAGACTATGTTTCTCAGACTAATTCTCTTCAGCACAGACTATGTTTCTCAGACTATGTTTCTCAGACTAATTCTCTTCAGTGCAGACTATGTTTCTCAGACTAATTCTCTTCAGTGCAGACTGTGTTTCTCAGTTGACATATGTCATAATGGCAACGCCCCTGTGCGTTTCTCACAGCCGCCTCCGATGGTTCCACCATGAGAACATTTTTCAACCATACGGCTTTTTAAGTCAGAGTGTATGCAATGTGATGGAGGTGGACGGCGAAGATTCTAATCAAATTCCGTCAAAAGTGTTGACGAAACGGAAAATTCCTTTAGAAACAGTGAACAGTTAAATCTAACTAAGATATCACCTGAAACAAAAACGTTGTGCCGTAGATGACATGTTGAAACCCGCTTCGACACTTTCCGTGCCGGTACAGTTATCTCGAAGGTGAATGAAAGCAATAATATTACACGAAAACGTATAATGTTAAGCGCCGGATGTTTGACAATATTATTGCTTCCATTCACCTCCGAGATAAATGTACCGGTACGGAAAGTATGGAAGGATCGCTCTGTTTCTCAATCCCCATTACATTATATTAAATAAATAGTCATGAAGGTTTGTTACAAAAGAGTTGTCCCCCTTGAATAGCAATTCCTGCTCTACAGCATTTATTTTAGTCATTGGCAATTTCCTATATCTCGATTCTGACGTCTCTAGTCAATGTGATTTTTCACTTGTAGCTACACAAATTCGGGTAAGCACGGGCGTCTGCTGCCAATTTTCCAGGGAGGGGGCTTATGTTATGGATGTCATGACAATATTTTTTATGTATGGTACCCCTAGATCGCTGGAAATGGTCTTTCAATGTATAGTTTGATGTTGCAAAAAGAAAGAATTAATTCACTAAAATCTATAGGAATTGACATTATCAATGTAAATGATTCAGATCCATCTTTTTTACACATGTTACATCACTTATGAACTGACAATAAGATTGTCAATGGAAAGGAAAATCGCAAACACAATAAATTGATGACCGTTTGTCACCGAATACAGCCAAAACTAACTCGGATCCATTGTGTATTTATTACCGCGTATTTATTTGGAGGGAGCAAAATATTGGGACGGAGCTTCCTATTGCCCTGGCAGAGGGTTGGGAGGGAGCTTCCTGTCGCCTTGGCTATATAGTTTTGGAAACACCTTAATTGCCATGACGACACCATGGCATAAGTATTGGTCGTCATGGTTATTCAGATGAACTTAGTCTAAGATCGCTTCGAGGAACGGGCCCCTGGTGCGATATGAAGCCGATCTGTTTGTGATATGCCCTGTGATTCTCCTGTATTTATCCTGTCTTGTTGTCTTTGTTGCCAGTGGTGTAGATCGATGGTGATTTCCTTCACTAGCCTGGCATGCCGTCATGTGAATTAAATAAGCTTAAGTACGGCGTTCAACCCCAATCAAACAAACAACGCACAGAACTAATTTATTGCAGCTGCGGATGAAGGGGGGAGGAAGGGGTAACGTAGGGGCGCGGCCGACAAACAACCCAATAGACGCGAGTTCAGATGCCGTTAGAGAGGCAACTTCAGTCAAGTTTGGACTATCGCCTTGAAGACTAAGTGTCAGATCAAAAACATTCTGATGTAACAACACTGTAAAGGAATTATATACCTGTGTGATAAGTGATCAATTACCGTATCTATTTTGTTTTCAATCTTTCCATACCCGGTTTATTGTGAATAATGTTAACAAAATCTTACATTGATTTGTATAAGTTTTGATATGATTAAAGTAACAAAGGTTGTTAAAGTCTATTATAGCTACCTTGCACTATTTGTCTCTAAAACAAAATCGTCACATTTAGCCTCTCTTCCTTCCCTACCTTGCGCTTCATAGACGTAAAACGTGAGTTAGGTAGAGCCACCAATAATTTCGAATGACCTCTCTTTACAGCACCCAACCAAATTGGAGCTTCCATTTGAACGAAAGAGGCGGCCTAGAGAAAGGATGGCAACTAGGCTATATAGGTAATATACATGCACGATCTTAATCCCATTAACTAGTCCTGACATCATTATAGACATTTTAATTGACAGTGTCACCACGCTTGTTTCTTGTAAACTTTGATTTGTAAACGATTTTCAAATTCGCTGCTTGTTTCTACAGTAGTCCAATTAGAACCTAAATATTTGCTACGTTTTACCGCGAATTGCTGCAAGGATAGAATGTAAAAAATCTCGTTTTACGCATTTTGGCATCTGCAATGGGAATATGCCAAATTTCTGGCTTCGCGTGTTCGATTCCGCGGACTGTATTGAGTTGGTATGACAGCAACCAGCGGAAGGTCGAAGCTTTTTTGAGTGTTCTCTTGGGGATTGTCTAGGTGTTCAGCCACTGCGGACTTAGCCAGTGTGTCATTGCTGGCTGCTGTCTGGTGCTCCTTGTTTATTTGACCATGTTTTTTTTACATTCTTTATTTTTATTTTTTTTAAGCTTTATTTTCCTGGGAGCAGTGAGCTAAGTTCATATTGCTTCCCAACAACAATTTACAATTGAATACCTATTTCAATGGTGCAGATAGAATGTAGTGCAGCAATAGTTATAGTACATGGTGCAAGAAGAAAGTGGCATAGGAAACTGTACATTTTGAATTAGAAAAATACTGTATGGTTGAGAATATTAACCATGAAGATAAGTACTGATCTATTTACATTGGGGATGTAATCGAAAAAGATTATATAAACACACAGCTGTGAACCAGTTTCTCATTATTATAATCCTCTATATAAACAAAGGCAAACATTAGTTAAATCATAAAGACATGCTATGTATATACATACACACCCAGTACGTATTGTACACGTGACAGGAGAAGAAAGAAGTCCACAAGGTTACATATACAACAAAAAAAAGTAAAAAAAAAAAAGTTAAAACAATGAGAGTTATGAATATATACATAGGTATAGGCACATCCAAACATAGGCACTTATACATGATTGTATATAATCACACATACAAATACATAGGTACATTACATACACATTATACATTACAGTATATACCCTCAGTACGCGTGCGCACACACAAACACAATCATACATGACAAATATCTACCTGCATAGGAATATATATTTTATAAGTATAGAGAAATGGCACTTTACATAATAAAGATATATACCCCAACATACACACACCTCAGTAGTAACGCTCGGATTCTTTATTAAAAATGCAACAGAGGTTTGCTCTGGATTCCTTGGTTTTACCAATCAAAGTACTGTCCCCAAACAATAATAATACATAATTGATATCCCCCTTGTATCCAAACGCAGAAATACCATCTCTGTCTCTGTTGTGTATAAAGAGGGCAGTCGAGCAAATAATGATTAGCAGTCTCATTACTTAATTCACATGCACATTTAGCAATAATGGTCAGGTGATTGTTGAACAAGTCATCGTTCAGGGAACTGCAATCATTCCTTAGGCGACACAAAACAACATTTTCGGGTCTGCTTCCTGTATAATAAATACCATGGTGATGGACGGCTAGTTTTAAAGTAAATTTTCAGTTTCTTGTCAAACAAAACGTTGTCTGAGATACCTTTTAAGGGAACGGGTAGTGAGTTCCAGTCAGTCACTGTTGTTGGGAAAAAAGTCTTTCGGAAAAATTCAGTTCTACAAAAAAAAGTGTAAAATTTAAATTTATTCTCTGTGGATACGGGTTTCTGTCAGTCGTGAGTTGTGGAAGACGATAATGAAGGTTGTTCGTAGTGTCCTGAAATATTTTATGAAAAAATCTAAGTCTGTGAATTTGTCTGCGTAGTCGTAGTGTATGAAAACCAGATTCCTCATAAAGCAGCTCAGATGAGACACTTCTGGTAAGCCCAGTTATAGCCCTGAGGCAGTCTTTTTGTATAAGTTCTTTTCGAAGAATTTGTACTTCTGTGAGGTTATCCCAGTCAACGTCCGCGTACTCAAGACAGGGTCTCACGAAAGATTTGTATATAATTTCTTGACTTTTTCTATCTAGTTTGTATTTTAAGACCTTTTTAATGATCGTTTTGTTGTTTTTAAGATGATATTTTCAATGTGATCATTTCATGAAGCATTGTGTGATAGGGTAACACCGAAGATCCGTCATATACGTCCTGAAGTGATGATTAGTTACCACTCGCTGTTTTCTTTGGGACAGATAATTTGTGAACCAATTAAGAATATTGTCTGTTATACCACAAGAGTACAGCTTATGTAAGAGTCCACGATGTCAAACCCTCTCGAAGGCCTTTGATATGTCGAAAAAGAGAAAGTAAATTTCGTGGCCCTTATCTTAGCCACTGGCAATATCAAAGTATATATCTAAAAGCTGGGTGACAGTCGATTTTGCCTGGTAGAAACCCATGTTGGTAGGAAGATATCTTTGAAGGTTTGAAGGTGGTTAAATACATGCTTAAAAATGACCCGTTCGAAAACCTTGCTAGCACAACTTAACAAGGAGATGGGTCGGTAATTCTTGACATCATGAACACATCCACCTTTATGAATGGGTATGTATGATGGCCGAGAAGGGCCAAACTGCCTCTCTGTGCTTTACACATTCCAAGAAGCGAAGTTGCGAAGTAAATATAGATGTGGATACCATGGGATAAAGAGGTAAAAGGGCCGAACAACTTTTGTTTCCCCATGTTGAAGCTTGTTGGATGTCACACGCTACAACATGGTTTAACATATGTTGAACGCTTTTGCATTATAAAAGAGCAGACTAAATCATAGGCTTCAGACTACATTCGTAACAAGTATGTAATTAAAACCAACCAAGCTGCTTTCTGCATATTCTGCTTAATAAAAAAATACGAACTGGATATTTTCGGCTTATCTATACAAACATGAAATCTACCTAGGGTGAAATGTCTCGACTTAAGTTATGTAACACAAATGATGTGACATGCTATATTTTTGTCTGTAATTGGTAAATATTAAAATTCGGACACAAAAAATTGGGGTAGCTTTTGGAAAATAGATGCATGATCCAACACAGTCCAACATTTTTGACACTGTTTGACCTTGTTCAACGGCCTGCCTACATGATAAACCAAACGTTGGTCCTTGTTGTCCAACAAAAGTTTATCTAGTAGGCCTTAACTACTTGTAGTAGTGGTAATAGTAGTAGTATAAGTAGTAGTAGTAATAGTGTCACAGACATAGGCACGTTCATTTATAAATATATTAAATCGCAAATAATAAAGTTTCACACAAATTCTATCACTGTTGCTACCTTCAACCAGGCTTGTTATGTTGTCTTTAATACCCTTTTGTCAAGAGGATACTAGGCGACTTCTTCGCCAAATTAAATTCCAAATTTAGACCAAGGGATGGAATCAACTCATGAGCGAAAATGGCACAATTGCCCTGTATCAGTGTCAGGCAGGTCCTCAAAATATGTGAAGACGAGATGCAAACTAGATACTTACATACCAGATAAAGCTTGCTTTGTTAGGCAACAAACTATAAAAGTTTGAACTGTGATCCAGAAAAAGTTGTATACCTTATAACTTGTAAGAAGAGTCTGAAACAAAATGTTGGTGAAACCAACAATCCCCTTCGGATTAGAGTCAACAATAATTTTAGCTCTATTAGGTCAAAACTCATATCTCCAATAGCTGAACATTTATCTCTTCCTGATCATTCGGTTAAAGATAAATTTAAACTCATGCCGATTGGAAGAACACAAATTATTCCCTCTGAAGAAGAAACCAAACCGAAACACTTAGCAAGAGAAGCTTATTGGATTAAAAGTCTTCACACTTTGAATCCATTGGCTTTCAATTGGGAACCTGGTTAAGAATCTAAAACGATTACATTCGTTTGCGGCCAATATGAGTTATATACCAAGCAAGCACCCAGTTTGCTAGTTTCCTTTTACAGGAATATCAAAATCGTGTACCTAAAATATCTATTCTTTCTTTCAAAAAGACCCATCATATCATACAAGGGGAAAAAAAATCAAAAAGACCTTCTGGTTAAGGCGAAACTTCCTTAAACTGTTACAAGCTGTCTGATACAAAGGGACGTTTCGCCTTTACCTGTATAGGTCCTTTAAATTTTTGTTTGTCTTCTATGCTATAATGGGTCTTTGTGAGAGAGGAGTAGACATTTTAGGTACAATATTGTGATTTTCCTGTAAAAGGACACTAGCAAACTGGGTGCTTGGTTCGTCATAATGGAAAACAAATGGATTATTTCTTTATAGATCATGTTAATGGATATTATCTAACCTTGAGATGTCTGTTGGTTATCCAAAACACAACTCGAGATTAAGATATATTAATAAACTGTGAGTTCATCTAGAACAAAAGATGATTCATCGATTTTAATTAATCTACATCCCTGTGCCACTGTGATTGCATTTTAAAAACAAATTCGATCAAGTTCTTTTTTGTTCAGTCTTTTTATCAATTTGATTTGACATTGTACATGTAGAATCCTGCAACCTATATGCAGAGGTTACGCTAGTTGTCATCCATTTCTCACAGACAAATGTATAAGCACTATTATACACAATCAACACGGACATTTTACAATCATTGCAAAACACCTCGTTTCGAAACACAAGAATAGAGTAGTAGGTTTATTGTTGAATTTTTGTTTCCCATTTGGTTAAAGTTATTGCCAGTTGTTATAGCCGAGTGATTAATGACCGTCCACAGGTATGCCAACAACGTTTCAATCGACCGTTGACTCATCATCAGGATGTCTCGCACATGTTCCTCAAACCGTCTGTCAAATTGGAAAACGAACATGGAATTAAGGCAGCTCGACAGAAATAGGAAGTGCTACAAGACATTCGATCAGTGCGTGCATATTTGACAATAAGATCAGTTTTGAGATGTATTACAAGTTAGTTCATTAATTTCTGTCCTTCCACCTGAGACCTGGTTCAAGTTTCCCATCACAGCTCCAACAAACGTGTTAATAAGGATATTTCAATGGCTACAAGTTCAATAGCATTTCTTAAAGGTGAACGGTTTCAATTTCACAAATTAGACAATATTATTGAATTCTAACCTAATAAAATGTATCTGTAAACGCCTGATAAGTTGCGTGCTTATAAAATCTAAAATAATATTTTCATTAGAGTTAGGAAGTTAAACAGGTTTGTAACAGGATGCAGCCATTACTACGGCAGGGTTAACCGTTAAGCCAGATAAGCAGATGCTTAGAGCTTCAAAGAAAGGGGGAACCACAAAGATATAAAAATAAACATTATTTTCCAAATTTTTATATGATTTATTTTGATTTTACGGTTTATTATTATTTTTTTAATTACATATATACGGGGGCGCCCAAACATTTTAAGAACTTATGACCTCTTTGGATCTTAATCTGGCCCTGGTCATTGACCAGATATATTAAAAGCACTCTTCTTCGCTAGGAGAGTTATGATGGCACAGGCCGCATCGACAGTAAGAGGCGACATTTGTCTTGCGGTAAACGTACGGAGGGCGTGGTGCAAAAAGAGTAATTAAAAAGAAGCTAAGGCCTATTTATCCTGGTCATACTCAGCCTTCCGCACACGAACGATTCTCCGTCGGTGACTAATTGCAACAGATTTTCCGACGGCGACAGTGTTTGCCGCACGGGGAGCGATTCTTAAGGTCTGTTTATACAGAGTGAGGTTTGAGGTGCGGCGTACGGCGTACGGTTGCGGCGTGCGGTGCGGTGACGCGGTTTGCACGTTTTGTCGTTCATATAGGATACGGCAAAACGGATGCGGTTTTCTCGAGGGTAGTTATTTAGAAACAAAATGTCCCGAGACGACTCAGACACAGACGACATTTTGGCCCTTTATTTGTATAATAAATATCTTTCTTCTTTACGACATCCTTGTACTCCTTTTCCGATTTATCGTAGAGAACTGGATTTTTCTCCACTTCAATGATTATTTTTTCTGTCAAGTCCTTTTTTGCTGACTCCATGTCGGCCTGCATGAGCTACGTGACCCACCAACAAAATCAAAACAAAACAAAATGGGGCACTGACTGACCTTGAGACGTCAGTCCCCTCGCACTGTCGTCACTGGAAAACCGCCCGCTGATTGGTCCACGCTCGTCCGGCTTGCGCGGCGCCGCACAGAAATCCGCTCCAGAGGCAATCTGGCCGTCGCCAGATACGCCGACCGCAACGGCGAATGCGGCGATCGTGCTGTGTATAAACGGACATAAGAAAAAACACACAGAGCATTCCGCCCGGAAAACGCACGCCGTACGCCGCACCGCAAACCGCACTCTGTATAAACAGACCTTTAGCCTACAAAGTTGGAGGTGGGATTAACGAAAAGCTTCTAACTTCGGCTTTTTCAGAAAAATAAGTATAACAAATTCGATTCTGTAATTACAACAAAAGTCCGTATTTTGGGCGCTAGTGCCTCTTTAATATATATATATAGGCCTATGTATATATTTCCTTCTTTTTTTCCCTTTTCTTCCTTTTTTTATTTTTTCGTCTCCTTTTTTTTATTATTTGTTTATTTCGTTCAGGTTTATCGTTATACACGTTGACAGTATGGAATCTACCAGTCACGTGACACATCTGATAACGAAATACCTTTAAATCGACGGTAAACACCAATCAAGTAACAAATAAAATGCTTTTATGAATTAATAACTTCTGACTTAACTCAGACGATGTTTCGGTGTTAACATTAACATCCTATGATTTGAACACAGTGAGAGCCTCAACATATGATTCATTTTGGCGAAAAATCAATTCCTAACACTAATTTAAAGGAACAAGACCGTCCAAAAAAATGACAGTGAGAGTCTCAACATTGGAACATCCTGTTAATAAAACCAGATGCTGTTAAGCCGTACGCACACATGTGAGAAAGCCCATCCATACAGATACCGTCATTATATAGCAATACTGACGGTACAGCTACGTCAAAAAACGTCTTGTAGATTGAGATATTTTTTATCCAAACTACACAGAAAGTCAATATTTTCAAACGGAATCAACGTGAAAAACGTCTGTCGATATACCTAAAGCTTTCATTTTATATCTAGAATATAGTCCTAAACTTTCTCTACCAATCAGCTATCGAAGTTCTCCTGCCATCTTGATACAGAATTCCCATGCGCCTATATGTTCGTTCACAGCCATCTGGTATAAGGTAAAGTCCCAAAGATGGAATCTGTGTCACCGACAAAGGGCCATGAGAATCGGGTGCACGCAAAATGTCAAACTACAGCGGAAAGGGCTATCAATGCTGAGATCGATGTCAGCTACCTATGGATAAACAGTTTCTGAATTAATTTGGACGTATTTTAGTGTTGACACTGACATCGTGTTTAACTCTCACACAGTGATAATCAAAACCGAAACGTGTTCAGTAACCAATTTCTGGATGTCACTAAAAGAGATATCGTATATGCCAGATAAATAAATGTATCAGAATGAGCCGCAAAGGGAGCGGCCATGAATACTTATATTAAAGTCGATGTATTGTATGAATAACATGCAGACCACTCCCGTCCATGTATAAATGATATATTATTACTGCATGAATGTATGGGAATCCCATACACAACTTATAATAAAAACTTGTTGATTTTAAGATTTTTTTATATAGCGTGTACAAAGCTGTCTGTTTTTGTGGACGTCACTTAATACATATATGAACAGACCTGTGCTTGTTCATATTCAAAGAACTAGTTAGTATATACAAAGTCGTTCTATATAGTCTAGAAATAACGACCATTGTAAGGTATAACGTTAGCGATCAGTCACAGGGTTTCCCGTTACATACAACTCACACGGTCGTGAAGTGTCATATCTTTGGCTGAATAAGGACGTCTTATCCCAAGAGCACATAATACATGGTAAATATTGAGACAGGCCAGATTGCTCTAAAAGTTTTTCATTAAATGCAAGAGCACAATATAGTATTTCAATCATCTGATGCAAAAAGTTGGATTAAAAAAAATACACTTATTGAACCGAACAATCCCGTTTGACATTTTGTGTATTTCGTCATTTTTTATTTGAGTCATTGTACCAATACATATATATATATATATATATTTTAAAAAAATGTACAACTTTGTTTTTACTGTACGAAGTAACAGAAATGAAACGAATAAGTATTAGTTAATCGTCTTTCTATATACCTGAGTGTAATGTCCACACATCGCTCCCTCTGTGCAATTGCGGTACGTGTAGCTGTAGTCCGACTTTTCCCTATACCAAGCCCACATCGCTGCTGAAAAGTTTCTGTTGCCTGTCGTGTATTGTAGATTCTCTCCAACCATGTCATAACTGGTATTATACCCCCTTCGCCATGCGTTACTATGAGTCCATGTGCACACCTGAGCGTAATCATACGCCATCCGGGCCAATTCGGTGTTCCATGTCTGGAAATGAAAAAAAATTGATTGACAGATTTATTAAAAATTACTTCATCGATTGATTTGATAAGGACATAAAGTAGGATAAGATATAAATTAAATTGAATAAAATTAATGCAAATGGACCAACACATGACGATGTAACATGTTATATTTTATTAAAAAATACGTGCACGTTTCTCACTATTTTGATGGTTAGTGATTGGTTAGGGTCGAAGTCGTTTTGCTGAATAGCCATCAGTGATTGGCTAACGTCCTTATTAAAATATAGGTCATCTGGGTTCATCAAGTTAAATCAGCATCGTCGCTTCCATAGACTAAACTAATTTCATAAAATCGTCTATGACACAAATTGTAGTCTAAGGGATAGGCTACCGGAGAGAATTGCATCTCGAACCCCTTATCCCACCCGTTCACCAAATAGTTATACAACATATAGATGCAAAACTGTATCCTTTTATAAATCATACTTCCCAGCAACTGTTCGCGATTGGAACTCGCTGCCGGACCCGATTAAGACAATTTCGGATTATAATGTATTTAAAGACAAATTATTTAAACTTAATGCAAAAAGCCCTCCACCGCAATGGTATTATGAAGGGAAAAGGGCTGCAAACATTATATTATGAAGATTAAGAAATGGCTGCAGCTCATTAAATGACGATCTTTTTCATAATTTGATTAACAATTCGTCGCGATGCTCTTGTGGCGCGTCGGTAGAAAGCGCTGCTAACTTTTTCCTAGATGTACATTGTACAACATACAAAGGGACCAATTATTAACTACATTCATGTTAAAGGACTATTTAGATATCCCCTGTGCTACCTTACTGATGTATGGTTCATTCGAACTAAGTGCTAAACGTAATGAAGCTATTGCAGAATGCGTTTGTAGTTTCATCAGCTCAAGCGGACGTATTGTCTGATAAGATATGGATATACATGTCTGATATAAATATATTACGTTAAAACTAGGTTTACTATACTAGCTAGTGTTAACTTACTCTGTACCTATGGCAGATATACTATATTATGTATTGTCAAGTTATTGACACGTTTATTCAAAGATCTGTATTATATGGGTTTATTATAATGGACCAGTCAAGCACGGCATGCAGTTGGGTGGCGGTCAGCGAAGGGCACATATATTTTAGTTGCTCAAAGCACTTTATCATTTATATATTGTATGGTCAACTTGACACATACACTATAAGCTTGTAGCTTAAAGTATGTTTAAGATCAATAAAATCATGTTTAAAAAAAAATATGATTCTACTTTTTCTGATCGCGATTATATATTTTTTTTGTCAGTCCATCCGTATCGATTTTTCAAAGTATCTTCCAGAACACTTTATTGCATTCCCATTGAAAACCTCGATCGTTAATAATAATGAAAAAGACATGCCTTTCTATTAACGCCAATCCCATAAATTTCGGAAACAGACAGATGGGGGCAGATTTTTTATTATCACTCTGTAACAAAGTAGAGGACTGTTTAAGCGGGAGGGATTTGTATACCAATTGTGGCCGCTTCACTGGAGTGGGGCCAGGACGGCCACTTTTACAACCAATTGTGTTTCCTAATTAAAAATTTCAAATTTTGATTTTTTCATCCTGTTCACCACCTCGAACTATCTGCAAAATATAACTTGTTCTATAATTGGTTAGTTTTTAGATTTCGGAAAATTTAAATTGTATTGTATGTATGATAACAGTTTTTCAACCCAATAACATCATAACTGTCCATTTTCATAACTTTTTAATTTTCTTTGATGCCAATTGTGCCCCCCTCACTCGAGTGGGCTTTACCAAAGGCAGCAACTTTTTTTCCCTAATTAAAAATTTCAAATTTGTATTTTCTTATCGTGTTCCCCACCTCGAACTATGTGCAAAATATATCTTGTTTCGCTTCCGACGATCCGCTCATTAACATACCACACACGTCTAAGTCCGCATCAGTGTTATACATATGGAAAACTGCGATGTCCTTTAATTGGCTACTTTTTCTTTTTGCGAACTTTTAGATTGTCAAAGTTTTTGAACACAATAGCACCATATCTGTCCATTTTCATCACTTTTAATTTTCGTCGATGCCAATTGTGGCCCCCTCACTTGAGTGAGGCTTTACCAAAACTTTGCCACTTTTGGCAGCAACTTTTTTCCCTAATTGAAAATTTCAAATTTTTATTTTTCCATCGTGTTCACCGCCCCGAAATAAGCGCAAACCATATCTTGTTCTGCTTCCAACGATCCCCTCATTAGCGTACCACACACGTTAAAGTGCGCATCAATGTTATACATATGGGGAACTGCGATGTCCTTTAATTTGCTATTTTTTCGACTTGCGAGCTTTAAGATCGTCAAAGTTTTGTATGATAACAG
>JAVFBX010249126.1:0-10109 GCA_034783855.1 Mopalia kennerleyi | reverse complement strand
AATGTTTATATCTATGTTCTTCCAATACGATGCAGGATAAGATTTTAAATTATTGCATTCAATTCACACGGGCAGTCTCGAGTTTTCCTGGACAATTATAACAGTGTACAGCTGTGTATGAGGCAGCTCTGTCCTTGCTCCCCAAAGGCAGGCTTGTCGCTGAATACCTGTTGTATTGACTGAAAACTGCTGGCATTGTCAAGCTGCCTCCTACCTGCAAATTATCTCCTAGGATTTATTCACTCTGGAGTGCTCTATTTAGAGAAGGCAGGTGTGAAGTTTGGGTATTAGTTATTGCAGCTTGTTAGGTAGCCAGAGTGCTTTGAATAATGCAGCGATTACCACAACACGCTAATACCTGTTATTCGGTCTGGTGGATAATCACATATTCACTTGATAAATTACTGTATATAATGAGGATAGATTTATTATGCTTGATTTATCTTTTACGGACACATCATGATGTATACTATTTACAAGAATAGGTAATTTGATTTTAATTTTGTTGTATTGTATTATCTTTATGTTAAAATAAGAATAGATTACCTTAAAAATTCAATTGGTTAGTAAACACCTCAATAATTATATCTGGTACATGTATAACATATTAACATTGCATATAATAAAGATGTCTTTTTTTAAAGAATACGGGTTACTACTGAAATCTTGGTAAAGCAAATTATATTATGAGAATACATGGTTATGTAATTTTGGTACAAAATCAAATTAAACTTATTTTTTTCAAATTTCCTAGCACCTATATCAGAGTTCCAGCTTAAGTAGAGTTTTTTGTGATTCTCACAGAAAGTCTCTTAAATTGGTCACTGGTGTCATATTTATTAACGTTTGCAATCCAAATAAAGGTCTGAGAACAGCCAGGCCATCAGTGGGCTCTAGCTGATTGTGTGGTATCAGTCCTCTATCCATGGAACCAGAGGAGGCTATAGGTTTACCCCTTGTTTGTCCGTCTATCTGCAACACAATCCCATTTTGTAAAGTTATGGTCATTTTGAGAAAAAAATATCAATTGTTGGCATTTTTTTTCCATAACCATAGTGTTAGCCAGAGCTGTATCTCAAGACACCCAAGAAACCATTTGAGACGCCCGATTTCAGTCAAATTTAACATGGGAAAGATAGGGGAAAAGTAAAATGAGACACTCTGTTTCTGTAAAAATGGTGATTTTAGACACCCTCTTCTTGATTTCTCGCTTATACTATGTCCATAACGTTCCAGTGGATTGACGCCACAATTTGTACACCGCTTTATTTTTTTTTATAAATTCTAAGCTTAGTGCAGATCTGTTATGTTTTTGCAAATTTAGAAAAAACATAAGAGATGCTTTGAATTGGTAGAGGCCTTATTTCATGCATCCAGTACTGTGGCTAAATATTTCACTAAAATAATATATTTTGAATGTAGATTGATTTAATATAAGTACTAATAAATAGTTTTCCTAAAACAAACATGATTTTACACAAATGTTATTATAATCGAGAAAATAAAATTGCAAAGTGTTGAGTGGAATCAATGGCAGCATTTACAAAACATACCCTCTTTCATGTAATTCTGACAATGATGGTGACTCACTTGTCTTGCCCAATGGTTATTTGACACCCTACTTAAGCTGACCAGCAAGCCTGTGTGCCAAGACTTTGCTTTGTTGAGAGTATAAGAGATTGGCCAGGACTATTTGGTTTAACCTAAAAGCTCTGGCAAATCAGGTGAAACAATTGATTGATTTTTTTTGTTTTCCTTGAGCAACAGCTCATCATTGAATGGGAACCGTGCAATACTAGATCTCCCCAAGTGCTGTTCAATATACGACTATCTCATAACTTCGTAGACCTCCAGGGGTCAAAATGCTCGGCTGTTCACACGTTTTTACGACCTCAAAATGGCACTGAAGAGCCAAATTCCCACCAAGCTCATCATAATGACAAACTAAAAATGTGTCAATTTGGACAGAATAGCTTAAATCATCCATTTAAAAAAATTGTTGCTGTAAAGTGTTGATGACCTCAAATCATTTTTGATGACCTCAAACTTTGCGGAGGTCATCATGATGACCTCAAAATTTTCAATATTATGACCCCTGACCTCCTTCTGAGGTCTGTATGTTTCAGTATTGACATACACATACTACTTTACTTAGCCCTGGAGGAGCATTAATTTTCTAATACAGCCAAACATCTCACACTTTGTGGTTTGGTTAGTGTGGGAATGACTGTTGCATCACCGCAGTCATATGAGTGAAATACTGTGGCACTGTGTTAAATACTAATCAGCTAATCATAACTACATGGGCCCCCTGAACGATGGCACTACACTTCAAGCACATAATACAGCCAACATGTTATGTTTTATAGTTGTGTTAGTTTAACTTTTCTTAGCAAACATATTAATAAAATTTACGAGTATGAGTGAAATATTTGTAAGCAAGGCAATAAACCAAGGGCTTAGGCAGAGGGTGTCCACCTGCCCAAATGGATACTCTGAATTGAACAATTGCCTCATTTGGACATCCTGTTTTCAGAAATTTCAACAAGCATGAGATAGGGAAAAATTGGACACCCAGTTACTTAAAAAGTTAAGCAAAATCAGCATTTTGGACACTATAGTTTCGATTTCTGGTTATTAAAGCCCCTGCAATAAACACCAACTAATCCAACAATCAATCAGATCTTTTTGCAGATGATACAAAACTAGGGAGTTAATTTAGGTCGGGAGTTTAATTAGATTGTTTTTGACTTTTTCCTGTCTGCATTGATGTTGATGTAACTACAACAGGCATTTCAGTGTTTATTCATACAGCTTCAATATCCCAGTAACTCTCCATAGAATACATACATTGTAGTTTGATCAAAAAAAGTCTAGAAGGGTGCAGTTTATTTTTATCCTGAGCCAAACCTCCTCTATTTGTTCCAGTGGCTAACATTTCCCTTGTGTTTGTATAGAGTTATCAGCGGACAGCTGAGAACAGTTATGTTACTATCTGGAGTTATGTAACATCCACCCGTGTAAGTCATGTTTGGAAAAGTCAGTAAAAAACCTGCCGCATTCTTCCACTTAATGTAGTTAGTAGATCGTTCCGAGGCCTATTACTTTACCTGACTTGTATACATTGAGGATTCTACATTAGTTACAATGTCTTTCACACCCAGTGAGTGTTTTGGGCTTTAAAATACAGTGGCAATCGTGACATAGTTTTTATAGGATGTACACGTAATCAGACTTCATACAACACTACTAACAACAGTGCAACTGACATGGTTTTATTTTCGTATGCTAGTCATATGTGAAGCGCTGTCTGTCCTCTTTTTATCTTGGACCTTGGCTCTTGTTCTGACCCGGACTGCAGGCTAGCTGCTCAAGATTATCAGCAAGCCCCTTGTACATGTAGTAATAATTTTAACGGTTTCATAGCAGTCAATTTCAGGCAGCTGTTCAGTTGGTATGTTCTACTCATGTCAGCCCTTCAATACCTATATAAATATTTGCCACAGCAGGACAAAAACATGGCTTACATAAAACTTCAAATATGACAAAGACGACTTGATATAAAGTTATCATAAATAATGTCAACTGATGTTAAACTACAGATATTTTTCATTTTTTAGAATAATAGGTGTATCTTTTATTGGAGTTTTAAGTTTTCTTTACTTTGTAAAACTGCCTTTTTATGAAATTTTGTAAGATCAAGACTATTAATACAAAGTATATTTATTATGAAATTATTCGCAGAGCTAATGGAATTACAAACATGATCCAAGCAATGCTCCCCTTAGTATTATATTAGTTATTGTCGCGAGCTGTGTTGAACTGGTACAGAAATAGTTAACATTATACCAATGGGAATTCACTCACCCACTTAATCGGGGAGCTACTGAATAATTCTGTACCCTGGATGATTTCCTGCTCTAACACGTGTTGACTTTTCTGGGAAAGCACTGTATCTAGATTTTAAGCATTGTCCAGACGTTTAGCGTGCTAGCATGATTTAGTTTACATGTCTGCCATCAGTCTCTGGAAAAGACAAACTCTGGTTATAGGTCAGGTGAATTTGACTGTTTCTAAAACAAGATTAAGCTTGCGTTTGACACATTGCAGGAGGTTTGCAGTCTGAATAGGATCACAGCGTGTTTATTTGTTACACAGCCCCAGGACTAACTCTATAGGAAACACTAGAATAGTTACTTCTTACCCTTTAAGCAGAGCCCTTGACTGACTCGTGCATGAAAACATGTGCCAAGTTCAATGGTCTATCTACTGTTATGACAGGGCTAATAATAACAGAATGTGAAACGGACTGTCTCTTCAAGGAATCCTAAACACGGCAAATGTGTCTGGCTATAAGCTGTACATGTTGAAATAACTCTAAGCCGCTTTATTATGTCTGATAATTTAACGATAACAGAATATTGGCCTTAGAAGACTTTTAGAGGAACCTCCAAAACCTGAGATCAAACTGGTTTGAAGAAATATAGTGCTATTATAGGATTTTTGTATTATTTCAGCTAACTTTGAAAGATTACGGTAATTTTATCAGAAAACATGCCAAATTATTTTTTAAAAAAATAACAAAATGTTAAATAATTTAATAAGATAGTACAGGGTTTCAAAAACATGTGGCTATTCTCAACGAAAACTCTGCAAATATTGAAATTTTAATTTTATTACGTGGAGTGCAGATTTGCACATTGTAATGAAATTCTGGATTTATTGTAACATAATGATGATAATTGAAGAAACCCCATACTAGGAACATTTTTATTTCGCTTGCTTTATTGATCTTTCTGCAACAAAGTCGACTTTATTGTTTTGAAAAACTTAGATAAGAACAGAATTTCTACAGACACATGGAAATATTACTATTGTTAGTTTAATACTAAACCTTTCAAACGATTTAAGTGTGGAGGGTAATTATTTTATCCCAGACAAATAATACCAGAGTGGATGAAGAAAAGCAAATCTGTTAAAGTTGTGAAAAAGATTAATATTATTTCCCATTGAAGTGTCATTGACATAAATGAGAAGTTGGTTTAATTTTATTAGTGTAGATGATGTGCTATTGATTTCTTCCTTCTCTGTGAATCTCCTCGTTTCTATTCTCACCATGATCTGTAAAGTCTTTAAGTTAACTGTTGCCATGAAAATAGCTGCCCTGTCTGAAGGCGACGGCCATTGTCAGTGCTATAAGTGAAATAACTTTAAGTATGATGTTGAACACCAAAGAAAGAAACCCACTGTTCTCTATGTTCTCTGTTCTCAAAGATGAAAATAACATGTAGATAGACGGCTTTTGGTTGTCAAATTTGTTTAGGAATGTTTTTCCAGCAGGATGAGGTGCCATAAAATTATCAAGAGTTATATGATATAACTCTTGATAATTTTAGATTCATAGTAAGTTCAACACATAGTGTAAGCCAGTGGGGTGTCTGGGTGTCTTTAAGGCACCCAAGAAGCCATTTGAGACAACCGGCTTCAGTCAAATTTAACATGGAAAAGATAGGGGGAACTGTAAAATGAGACACCCTGTTTCTGTAAAATGGGGTTTTGAGACACCCTCTTCTTGATTTCTGGCTAATACTATGGACTTCAACATCAATTTTGAATTTTACCCTTTTATTTTGTTCACATCTGTCAAACCTTTGAAATACTTCAATAGTATTCCCTGAAGCTGAACAAGTGTATTGTTACATCTGAGAATCACTAGAGCTGATTATTGAAATACATGTACAATTGTTAATTGTTAACTGGTAGTTTTTTATGACCTGCATTTTTCACCAGTATGGGTGAGGGTAACCACCCTAATTGCCACTGGAGACAAGCAGGGATAGGACTGATGAGTGATGAAGCATCATAAAAAGCAACAAAACAAAAAAAAGACACTAAAGAGATCTGCTTTGTGTTGCCCCTTAGCTCTAAGGGCTTACATGTAGCTCACCAGGGCAACAAGAATCACACCCCAATCGCCAACACCAACCTTTAATGAAAGTGGCTTATACTTGCCTATATCTGACAGTCCTGCTCTTTCATGTGATAAATTGCCCAATCATTGACTTGTACATTACATACTGAGTTTTTGTGTGATTTCATCAGCAACAGGAGATCCACCAATCAATACGGGAATAGACAGTTAGTGCTGTCGGAGTCAGGTTTGAGATGTCATTTCCTTGTAGACCTTACCACGGAGGTAATACAATCACATTCTACCTCTGGTCTATTGGATTCTCCATTGTCAGTTTGTCTCAGTCACATACAAGGTGGTGTAGTTAATCCACTTACTTACCTAACGATATTGATACCTGTTATTTTTAGTATTTGAAAAAAAAAAGAAGAAAATTAAATTAAATGTTTCCTTCAATAGCCACACCTGTTTTATTCATTTTTTTCTGCATTTTTTTAATGAAAAAAGACTTCGAAAGGCCATCCAAATGAATGATTGTGTACTTCTATTGCCTGACCAACAGTAATTGTATACCCCAAAAAGGAAACCACAAGGTTATTTGGTGGGATGATTAACTTTGGTGTTCATTTTTGCTCTGTCAAATTAATGATATTCATTGTCTGTATGCTGACATTTTGTTCATCATTCCTAATTTGCTTTATTTTGCTTGGCCCATGGATGATGGTATACATGTACATGCATGTGGCATTATACTACTATAGGGCATACGTTTACACTACTAAAGCCATACCACACCCACAGAACAAATATATATAAATGACATTTCTAGTAATTTCTGGTTAAAAACTTTACTAATATAGTGACTCTGGGCTTCTCGTAAAGAGGGTGTGGCCACCTTGGCTTGGGTAAAGATGCATGATCGTTCTTCCATGAGCCTGTGTTGCTCAGTAGGTTAGAGCGCTGTCCCTGCTGGCCAAAGTTCAAATCCCAGAGACAATTAACATTTTCTGCCCCTACAATAAAAAATATAGATTTTGCATGCATACTACAGGTATGGATGTACATTCTAGTGCATATTTAATCAACCAGAAGATTTTCTAATGTTTATTTGTTTCCAGAAAATGTATGGATGCCAGGGGCTGAGGTGGAAATCAAAAGTATGGTGTCCAAAATGGCCATTTTGCTTCACTTTTCAAATAACTGGGTGTCCAATTTTGACAGTTTTCCTATCTCCTTCATGTTAAAGTTTCTTAAAACAGGTTGTCCAAATGAGGCAATTGTTCACTTGGATGGGTGGGCGGGTGTCTGCCTAAGCCCTTGGTTGAGTGGGAGCTTCCTGTTGCCCTGGTGCTCACAGAGCTAAGGGAGAGAGCCAATGTGTTTGTCATGTCATTGTACTACGTCCTATGGATGTACTTAATTTGTCCTGTGTTGTCGTTGAGATTTGATTTCCTTCACTTTCAAGGTTTTCTCCCGGTTGTGCACCATAATTAGGAAAGGAAGAGTGTGAAGTGGACAATCCGTCAGCATATAAATGAAACACACTTGAGTACGACGGTAGACCCCAAACAAATTTTTTTTTAGTACTGAAAAACTATTATCAAACATACAAACAAACAAACAAACCATTCCTTTCACACACACTTTTTAATGACCTTTCAATGTAAACGGTAATTTTTGGGACGACGTTTCAGTTCAGATTCTAGCACAGTTACAAAGTTATTGAAACCAGTCAAAAAGATAGATCACTAAAAAATAATCAAGATTGTTACCGAGCTAACCATTACTAAATTACATGTACAATGTATTCTCTTCTGCTCTGTATTACTATATTTTGTTCCTTTTAAAATTTAAATTAATAAATTAATCAAAAGAATGAAATATAACCTGAACAATTCATGTTTATTTTAAAAGAGAAAAATATCTTTATATATCCCGAGCAAAGAAAAAAAAAGAATACATTACAAAAAAAAAAAAAAATCACCCCAACAAAACTTGTACCTGTAGGTACAAATGCCGCTGCCAATTCTGGGGGCAGAAGTTCTGGAGGTAAGTTTGGTGGTTATCTCCCCTGTCAGCACTCTTCTGTACACAACTGGGATTGGTAGAAGTTGTTTGTAGGTGTCAAATATATGATCCTCAAATTCCATGAAATCAAAATTTTAGCCAACAAATATTTAATTTGTCTTTTTTTAACTATGAACATTTAATATTTTAGTGAAATTCAACATCCTATTGTTTAATTTTTATTTAAAATATAAATGGGATATCGTAACATCAAAGGGCTGTAAATCATAATTTTATTCGAATTTGGTTTTAAAATCAGAAATTCTATCAATCCCTAATGCACTCACTGTCACGTCACATTATGACACACCTATATGTATATATGCATGAACACTGTAAACCTGTTGATTTGTACCTGGATGTGTAACAAGCCACAGTCATGATTGCTGACACATTTGCTACAATTTGGATAAAAATTCACACCTGTCTGCAGTTCTGAGATCAGTGGGAATTGTGGATGATTGTGGATCTGTAATACTTTTCAAGCAAGAGTAACTGTCATGAATTACTGGTCCCCTGAACTAACCAGTTGATGATCTACTGAAATTCTAGCCCTGCCATTGACATTATTGCTGGACTCGGATGCACAATATTCCCTAGGCTTTTTTAAAACAAAAGATGTAGGAAAATCTGTAATTTTTACTGTAGTTTAGCGAGTTCAAGTCAATATCATGGATCAGAGAGAATATTCTTATTGACTATCTATTAATTTTTTTATTTTTTGTCAGATGGACAGTTTTTATTTTAACTGTGAATCATACTGTCAAACATTATTAAATATCAAAGGAGATTGACTACATGTATATGCCACTAAGGGGATGTAAATTTACAAAGTGACCTGGTCGCCAAATATATTTTACTCAATTATGGAATCAACCTCTTGAGTTATAGTTTAGACTGAGACAAAAATGCATATCATTTTCTCAAAGCCTTTTTGATCGAGGTTTGTTGGTTAAAGTGGAAGCTTAAAAATAACACAACTGAATGTCACTCAATCGTGAAACTCTGACCAGAATATTGGCATGAATAAGGGTGTGTCTGCATTACCTCAAATATACAAGAGGCTAGGAGTGAGTTTCCTGGTGCCGACCTTAGCTATATGTTAAATATACTATAAAGTAAATACAATAATGACCAGTGCTGAAGACATAGTGTTGCCATGGCAGTAAAGTTCAACGTAAGCTAAGGGCGTTTTGTGAAATGAGCCCTTAGTGCCCTTGGTGCAAAATGGCGATATGAAACCAATCTGTTTGTGATGTCTTTGTATTTTGTCTTGTGATTTGTCAATTTACACCTCAGTACTGAAAATTTATTGTTAACGCCTCCTAAAATTTCACTTCTTCTTTCATCTTCATTTAGGCCGAGCACACATCAGTATTTACACTGGTAATATATATATCTGTAATATCCTATCCTACCCACAGCATGCTAAGTAGGCTAGCCCGTAATCATGGTTAACCCTTGAATGTAATGGAATCCTCCATAACCAGGGTCAAGGATTCTTTAGAAATGTACCAGTTCACACTATAAATGTACCAGTCAAGGCTTATCTGATGCTTATATGTACATGTAGAACTGCCAAATGTAATAGAAATGTATCAGTGTCCGTATGTAAACTTACTAGTTAGTTGCTATTTAAGAGGAAAACATTAATTAAATAACATTAATTTGATATTAATAAATTTTATTAAAATTATGCCTATTAACAGCTAATTTCAGACAATGCTCCAGTGGATATATAAAGAATTTGTGAACTTGAAGTGAATTACATGTATTTTCTATTAGTTAATTTATATCTGCCTATTAATAGATAATTTCAGATAATGCTTCTACATGTAGTTCTAAATATTTAATTATTTCGTGTTAAAAAAATTTAATATTTGGCTATAAATTTGTAGTTTATATTTCTAAATAAAGAATTTGTCAAGTGAATAATGAATATTTCATATTTAAATGAATCAATAATAATAATATAAACAGTTTATTCAGAATTACTGAAGTACATGTATAATGTCAATGACCTGTGTTTCATGGTAATACCCATCTTCCTATGCAAGGGGCCCCGTGGGGGAGCGGGTTGGCCAGTCCTGCAGAATACTCCCTCGGCTTCCTCGGTCGATCGTAAGAGGCG
>JAVFBX010249115.1:0-10109 GCA_034783855.1 Mopalia kennerleyi | reverse complement strand
GGTTTCTAAACTCCAATTAAACAAACAAACAATCTAAATAGGCTTTGGGAATGAGTTTGCAGCAAAATATCTTATATATTTCTGTTGGCTTATTGAATGATTCGCCACGAGGGGAGCGGGTGGTCCATTTAACATTGTAGGAGAATGAGATCCGGGTGATTGAGGGGCAACTTGGGTGACACAAGGGTGCCACAAAGTCTTGCTGCTCCAACATATCACTTTGGCTCAATATTCTCTTAGACGGGTGGTCAGAATGGCCAGATCTGATCAATGGGCTGGTCACGTCGAGCCCTGTAATGCTCAAGTATCAATGCCATCGTAATTAATCAAATCCCAAAATATTTTTTGATTTTGCTGGGGAACAGCTCCTACCTCCTGAACAAACTTATTATTATGTTTCCTATTTAAGTTAACCAGCCATGCTTGTCGCCGTAGGGTCGATCTCGCGCTTTGCAACAAGAAAGGATGTCAGCATAATAGCACTTAATACTTACCTAATTACTTTTGATTCAACTACCGTGCCAAACCACATATACATTGTTCCTTGCAGGGTGAGGTGCTTACAGTGTCAGAAGTTCGGACATGGAAAGAACCGATGTAGAGGTGGTTTGGTGTGCTTTTGTTGCTCTGAAGAAAGCCATGAGGACTTTGATTGGAACAAGGATTCTAAATGTTGTTATTGCGATGAGGCCCACATGGCCTCCTCCAAAGACGGTATTTTGTTCATAAAATGACAAAGAGTTCAAGCAAGTAAATCTGAACAGAACATTGGCTATATCGAGCCACGGCGCCTTGCCCCTGCCTCGGATGTCCCAGGGCCATCCCAGCCATATGCCAACGCCCATCCCAGTTATATGCCAACGCCACAAAGAAAGTGTCTGCTTGCGACTTTATTCATCCTTTTTAGCCAAGAGTTTTATTCCGAGTTACTCTGCATTACAACCCTCGGCCAATTAATCATATAAATATAATTTCAGCTACGCCCCAGGTGGATAAAATGGTTAAGTTTCGAGTTAAATGGCTAATTACATGTGCTGAATGTTTTACTCTAGTTTGGACAATTTGTTTAACTTTGTTAAGGACTATTGGCGTATATTTGGAGAGTTGGTGTCTGTAGGTGTGGTACACATGCAATACTTTCATTGCGTTGGTTGAATACCCCTAACATAGCTCTTTTCGCGAACACTTCTCGCTTTAATTATTGACTATCGCTGTCATTCTTACCATAAAATCTGATTGGTTGCGTAGAAGTTCCCACGCATCCATTTGATTGCTTGGAAGCCGAGTTCGATTATACGCAAATAATCCGTTAAGGGATGTAAGTCCGAGTAGCTCGGAATGAAACTCTTGGCTAGAAAAGTGGACTTTCATTACGTGGGCAACTACGTGTCCGTTGACAGCCCTACAAACAAACACGGCTACATCAACGCAAACGGTTACAAACATTAAACCTCAGCACAAAAACAAGAAGACAAAAACCCATATGGCCAAGAGGTTTGCCCTCCCAAGGCCACAAGGGATGTTGTTCAAACGTTTCAGTTTGAACAGCCAAGCAATGTAATTAACGTAGAGAGAGTTAGATCCCCTTCTCTCAAACCCATCAGCAACTAAGTCCCTTGTGTCGAAAACGATTACCATTACAAACCGGTTTGACGCCTTGGAGGGGGTGGAGGTTGACATCAGGCCTCTTCTCTTTACATCCCACCGTCCATTTCCGCAAATATCGGAAATATTGTGTTTTAAACACAATATTTAAATCCAAAATGCATTTTTAATATATTGACATTTAGTTTTTTTAACACTCCCGTTACCTTAATGAGGGCCTTGTTCGACGACATTGATGGCGATGTTGACATCGGGCTTCTTGGATGTAATTGGTGCGTATGGCTGAGGTAAATAGTATGACTGAGTGTAAATAACTATTGTTGACAGTTCTGAACACAATATTTACATTTTCTAGATCCAAAAAGAACATTTAATATATTTAAAGTTTTTGACCCTACTGTAGATCCTTTTCTCTTCAATTTATTTTACTTTTTTATGTGATAACCCAAGGATGATACTGGTTGCAGTTGTCATTCATTACATAATATATAGTATACATCAATTGGAAATATGTTGAAGCTGAACTACAGTTGAATGTGGTGTCGAACACCTATCAATTAATCTTGAAAAATTTCAAACACCTCACCGATTCTGTATACATATTCAATCACACGTTTTACGCCGGGCAGTGCTATTATTGTATTAATGTTTGGTTCTGAGTTTGACTTCTGATCATTTAGTATCTTTCTAAAGGAATTTTATCCGTGACGGGGTTATGGGACAATTTCCCGAATATGGAATTTATGAGGAATTGAAATATGGAGGGTATTACAATCCTATTGTGATTAACATTTATGATCATTTCCGGGAGATGGCCTTTGTTGGTATTTTATTTAAAGTCTGACAAGAATTTAAGACAATGATAAAGTAGAGCGCAAGGATTGCAGAATCAAATGACATTTTATGACTTGTTTTATTAAGGTAGTTTCTTTTAGCATAACGGAACGGAAAGGAATTTTACATAGTTCTACATCAGTTATATATTGACGGTTTCTGTATGGATAATATCAATATTTAATGCCACATGATGTTAATGTGACCTGATCAAAGCAATTATTCAGGTGAGCTCAGTGTCATTTCGACTGAGAGCGATGTCATAATTCACCAACGAAATGTCACAGATGCACTTATTGGATGCTGCAGCGTGATATTAACAGGACGCAATATATGTCATTTAACGGATACGTATATTAAGATAGTTCCAAACGGAACGTGCGTATTAACTTGCAGATTTTATTATCTACACTGTGCTAGTACAATAACATTGAAGTTGGTTATTAAAACATTTTGGGGTTGTGCATTTCTATAAACTAGTTGTTAAAAACTAGTTTAATGCTGGCCTTGCTAGGACTAGTTGTTGTTTTTGTATATATATTATCATTTTTATTTTTATCATCTTGGTTTATATATTTTCTAATCTGATATTTGAAACAGCATATTGTTAAATGCATATAATCCTGTGGAAATATGTGTAACTGATAGTAAAAAAGATATGGGTGCCTTATTTGTTGTGGGGTGTTTTCCCTGATTTGTTTGTGAATGCTGTTCGTGATATACTACCAAAACATCTAGTCTTTTAATCTACTTTCCGCATGTATCTCCACGGAGATCTAAGTACAGCTTAACTGTGCCCAGTGGTCTAGACTGAAGGAATTACTGGCACATTGCCAATACCATGCAATACACCAGTATCACCAATCAATATTACCTGGAAACCTCTTAGTGTTCATTTTATGAATTCACCAACACAAAGAGTGGGACAATGTGAGTAATAGCGGTCGCCAGAAAATTTCCTCTGATAACACACTTGATCTCATTTCATCATAATTTAACGTAGTACAACATTTGTTAGCCGTTGTGCCCATCCCTTATTATCCACAAACCCGTTTATTAACATTAACATTTATATATAGACGACTCGATGTTCGTTCGATATTACATGAGCAGTATATAAACACGCGAAACCAGAATATAGGAGAGTATAGTTTTAGATTATTATGGCATCAACAGTGATTTTTTTCTCAAAAAATATTAAGTCTCAATTTTAAACAGTTTTAATTAATTTCAAATTGAGTCGGTTCATCGAAATGAAAAACGGTAAAACAGAAACCGTGATTTAGAAATATGTTACTGAAACAAGTGTTTGCTATGTTATGGAAGAACTGACTGAAATCCTAGCGGGAATGTTTAAATGCTTGAGGTGTTCAGTGTGAGGATAGTCAAGTGTTGCACGCGACGCCTTAGTCAATATTTGTCGGTAGTCTGTCTCCCGATGGTAGAACTGCGAATCGAAACTCTAAGAAAAGGAAGTGGTACTTCATCTGTTTGATCTAAACAAATTAAATATATCCAAACGGATAAGTGCGTCGCTCAAAAAACAGTATAGATGCCACGTGTATGATATTCAGCCTAAGATAAACTATTGTTGGTTGACAGAGGGATGTAGATACACTAAAACCGAAGATTCAGACTATACACATGCATATATTGCTAAAAGCAAAATACGACATTGCACGTAGAGGTCGATAAATACTAAAACGACGAATGATCTCCTGTTTTAGATCAACATCCAGACAAGTTTCTAAATACAACAAAATGCTCTGATAACAATAATTGTACTACTGATGGGTTCAGTACCAACGACTCGACGATGATATGTATAGCATCTAAATTAAATCGCTCATAATTTCCAAGAGTATATCATTCAATGTCAAATGCACGAGCTTTTGCTGTGCCAAACACGAAAATGTTGACTTTTGGTTGTGTCAATTCCGGAAGTATTTTCTATTCACATTTTTATCATAAACGTCCATTTGGAGTGAGAATGAGCGAGTGTCGAACAAGTGTGACGATATGATTTTTTTGAATGCGTCTTAAAACCCCAACGTAACGGCGAACCAGTCTTACAAGCGAATATTGTTGTCAGAAAGGGTTCATGGAAATGTGGTGCGGAGTGGAAGGCGCTCCTTGGTAAGCTCAGATGAGCTATACAAACTATCAACGAAATGGTTAAGATTCACTATCATTTAGGCATGTTTTTCCTATATTTTGTTATTAATGTTGCCATCAATATGGACTGACAAAAATTCATTACAATTGAACTATTAGGGCGAGCGGATCCTATTCATCCCAATCATCGTGATTAATGAGTTCTCATGAGTTTTGCTCTCTATCCTAAAGATTCGTAGCTGTCCGAATTTAGGGAATCAGGATAGGATATATAAAGTCCTAATTATTTGGAACAATTATACAGTCGTCAATCAGGCCACGTCCTCCGTGGCCTAAAATGCACGCCCTAGAGAGTGTATGCTTCTGGCCCATATATCCCCTTAACTTATGAGGTCGCGGGTTCGATTCCGCCGACCGTATCTGGATTGGTATGCCAGTAACCAGCGGAAGGACGTGGGTTTTCTGGGTAAATTTACTACCCAGTTTTCCTCCCACAATAATGCTGGCCAAAGATCTGTTATTGGGATTTAATCCTGGCGATCTAACATCGGATAACATTGTCATTGTTATAATTTGTGTATACAATGCGTTGCCAGGAAAATAAGTTCATTGATCAGTAGAGCCTAATGAACTGTTCCATAAGTATTTGTTAAAATCGCCCCGATATAATGATTAGGGTGTAATGTCGAAATGCATGGTAATTGACAGCGATGGATGCCTATGGCAAATAACGTCACTAACGCTTCGGCAAGGTGTGAAATATTTCACCTCATTAGACAACCGATGATACCACAGTTCTATAAGTATTAGACATCATCCCTAAATTATACCACAAAAATATCTTGGCAGGAGGGCTAAAAAGAACATTTTCTTTCCAACGGATTAAATAACTTTTAATGCCCATTTAAAAACATTGGACTAGTATATATTAAGTTATGAGTTCAGTTCACTTTGGAAGCATATGAAACTAAATAAATCTACGATCACCGGTAAGCAGACGTATACTTCTTAAACAACAATATCGGGTTGATGTGAAATGTAAGTCTATTCAACCTCATTGACTTTTCAACAAGGTTGTTGTTCTAACTCCCATGGAAGGCAATGATTTGTTCTTGCCAGATGTCTAATATGCCACTGTTTACACGACTAGCGTGATGTGTTAACCAGGAAATACCAACAACTATTAAAGTTTGTTGATTCAGTTCTCAACATAGCTTATACACTTCACAAATACGAAGAGACTTGCCAGTGGATACTGTTATCAAACATTGTCGATTTTTTATTATTAAATATGTCACTATTTTTATTGTAAGTCTTAAAAATGGAGCTGGAATAATTTTAAAAAATGCCAACTTGATATTTGAATTAATTTTATTTTCCACGCACTACATAATCAATAAACTAATTTTATAGTCTTCTCGAAGTATCGGGTTTGTTTTACGAGAGGTTATTGGCTCTCCATTGTGAATAGCAATAGTATATCTTTCCATTGTGAATAGCAATAGTATATCTTTCTCTGTTTACTTGATTGTTTTGGGTTCAACATTTCGTATACTAATAAAGTAGCGTATTGTTTAATCTACCTGCTTTATTTGATTAAGTCCCGTGTAATTAATGGTGCCATATTTCGGGCAACAATAAACGAACGTACATGTGTATACCCGTCTCTGAAATGATTATTTCACGTGTAAAACAGCAATAAAATGTACGCGTGAATGAAATGTTTTTATGGTGAGTGACAACCAAATCTAAAATTCACAGAAAACCCTACAAATCTTAAAACGTTTATTTGTAATATCTATTTATATATAAATCTATATATATATATATATATATAGTACTGAAGTTTTATGGGGTAATTCATGGAAAGACGAAGATAACATACATAGATAAATACGAATGAATAGGACTCGGCGGTGCAACACAACTGTAGTGTCAAAGAAAGGATCGCCATGAATATTTAATTTACATATTTCCTTCAATTGACATTTAAGTGCAATTGCTCATCTATGTCAAAAATAAGCTTTTACGGTGCAAAGATTAATGTGAGAAAACCAGACTGCACAGCTGATCCTCGTATTAAACTAAGAACTTTCAAATCATCCTTTCTAAAAATAAATATATGGAAGGGGATCTGCGCCAAAGCCAGTTTTAACCACATTGAGGTCTTAATCGAACGGATTTGGATAGTCGGACGCTCTATTATGCCGACAGCCGATGCAATACATGAAGACGCTGGATTTTCCCAAAGCTGGAAGAGCTTTAATAAAACATAGCTTCACACACATACACCTTTTGTCAATGAATATTTTGTATCATTATATTTACGCTGTTCTACCAGGCTTTCGCTGTCACTGTATAATTGTTGCATGTCACCAATACGCTTGTTGTGGCGCAGAATTTACGGATAAGAAAGCGTCGGACTATCTAAATACATGTGACTATTCTGAAAAGAAGGTGGAGACGCTATGTTGACCAAAACGAGAAAGTGTCTGTATTAAAACAGTTTACTCTTCACATCACATGTCATACACATGGCATAATACATTTACACACATAGATGTTGGCGGATATCCCCTTCCATAAAAATATAGTTACAGGTGTGACGAGGAACATGATATAAAGATAATCAAAACGACCAGGAGCGTGATCTATTTGCTAGAAGGATGACAAACTCTGGTTAGAAAAGCGCATGCCGCCTACATGTATGTACTTTCAAACTGACTTGCATGTACGGAACATGTTCGGAAATAACGAATTGTGCCCTTTTCAATTCAGATTAGAAAGGGGACAATAGCGTACAGATCTGCGTTTTCGAAAGTGACTTAATAAAACTGCGTACAATAAGTACACATTCGTAAGCATATTTTGGTTTGATTTTTCTTTATTTCTGGCTGACATTTTTAATAAACAGAGTAATCCAACAAAATAAGTAGACCAAATTTGATTTGTTTATTTTTTATTTGCCATTGGGGTCGTATCGTAGTTTGTTCCATTCGTATAGCACACCAGCCCAAGGAAACCACCGCATGAATGCCACTGGCAACACCAGATCGGTTGCTCATGGAGCATGCACGATGGAGTCATTTTGAAGCTGTTCATTGCATTCGACAGGTCCGCTCGTAGAAAGCCATACTGAACAATAGTCTGTTGTGAATTGTCAATCCTGGTCTAAAATACTTTGACAGCACATGATCAATCGCACAAACGATCTAAGTCTTTTAGCCAAATTATCTTCTGCTAAAGACGATTAGGACTGATTGGCAATGCTTGGTTGTGGTGAGAACCGTTTATTTTTTATTTTTTGTAAATTGACACTTTCAAACTATTATCCTTGTTAGCCATTCACAACACACGTTGCTGAGCTTCACAATATTGATCAAATGTAATGAAAAGAAAACCAGATACGCTGTGGAATTGTAAATACTTTAAACTCGTTGTCATTGCGTCCATTTTTTCGTTACGGGTAGCATTGTTTTTACTTTCCCTTTGGTGTTATAATGTTTATATTAGGTATCCCAGCTAATCTGCAACACTTGCTACACAATGTTTGAGGTATAAGTTTAACACTTCCGAGAGACAACGGTAGTATTGATGATTGACGGAACCCAACGTTGACGGAAGTTCCTGAGATATAGACAAATAGTTCCTCTTTTGAACAAGTAGGTTCATCTTAAAGGCACACATATATGGCTTAACTGACACCAATGTATGTTATTCCGAATGGACAATTATTTATAAATACACACTCTAAAATATATTTGTAAATCAAGTACTTGTGATATATTTATACATCTTTACAAACAAAAGGTTAAGTTGAATATTTTCAAATATTTACGGGACACAAATATTGGTGTTATCGAGTTTTAAATACAGAACATCTATCTATCTGTATTAACAAACAGTTAAACATTTACTAGATCACGTATGTTCCAAGTTTCGTTTGCACTTAAAGGGAAAGACAACTGTTTTTCGATATAAACTTATTATTTTTATTGTATATTTTCAAAGCCAACCATCTGTATTGCACTTACATTCGAATTAGCATAGCCGTTAATTAGTTTATTTTAAGATCGGAGCTGACGTCATTGTTCCGAACCACGGTAGTTATATCATCTAGTCGTGGCTGTTCCCCGCTGGTGATCGACCGTGTTTGTCTTTGATAATATGCAATAAAAATAATAAGTTTAGGTCGAAAAAAAGTTGTCTTTCCCTTTAACTCGTGATGGTCGTGTGGTCGATTCCCATTCGTGACTTAGCCTGTAAAGTTTTCTGAACAACGGTCGGTTCCTACATAGAAAGTTTTATTCCAACAATAAAGGAAACACTACATGCTGTTGTTGTTATCAGGTTGATGATTGGTTTCATGATTCCCACGTGGTTCCTATCAATGTGGATCAGTAATACCGCCACCACCGCCATGATGGTCCCCATTGCCCAGGCCGTCATAGATCAACTCATCGAAACCAAGCGAACTAACATGATAAAGCGAAACAGAATGACTAATAGTAAGTTCAACTAAAACAGACGGAATTTACCTTCATCGATCGCGGGTCAGTAGGCTGAATACTGAAACAAAATCGAGAGCTTGATTTGAACAGTTTTCAAGATATTTCAACATATAAGATCGGAAGTCTGGTGAAAAATATGAACAAAACTTTCATTGAACTTAACTCATTGAATTCCTTCAGATGATTGAAAAGTCAATCACAGCGCCTTATATTTGGGATTTTATTTCAATAGAAGCAAACCAATGGTTATAGATTACGGGATATGTTGCTCAACGTGTTTCAATTATACGATGGCGTTTAAACGGCTTATTATTTGTTTTGAACCAGCAAATTGCGGCTTTCTTCCTCAATGTTGATATTAAGCTGGTAGCAGATCAACCTAGGGGCCTAACAAGACATTAAGTTGGTAGTAAGAAGTGCAATACGAGAGGCATGAGCACACCAACTGATCAGTATTCATATACCCCATCTGTCTCGTTGTTAACATGACTGATATTATAATTCTTCGTGTATGGCTGTAAAATAAAATATATAACTTATACATGAATAGTCCATGTAATTCAATATATTTGACCAGTGCCTGGTGTCACTGCTCAAACATGATTTAATAAAGGTTTATATTTATTTAACGCCAGTTGGTTTCCCTTGGGGAATCCCCATTCCCCGTAAACGCCAAACGGTACTCTATAAACAAACTCAAAATTTAAATAGCATAGGCGAATAACCTCAACGAAACGATTAAATTCGGTCTTAACGTAAGCCGCATTTGATTAAAACCGGAAGCCCTCTTACCTCCATGCATTACGTAGACCTACGGCCCGCTTGGTCATAAACCAGGACCAATTTGATTGTAGTGATATTCGTTAAACGGCGTCAATTGTGAGGTCGTAGCCAGATACATTACCGCTGTATAAATACACCGGGACTATGCTATGATGTCATGCAGCTGAAGATCAATGTAATTTCTTTTTTAAAGATGCTAACAAATTCCATTATTCCTAAATCCAAATTTGTTTCCATTTAAGGTTGACCCACATTACACAT
>JAVFBX010249104.1:0-10110 GCA_034783855.1 Mopalia kennerleyi | reverse complement strand
ATCACGAAAAGGAGGAAAAGTCATAGCAATATAAATAAGATAAGCTTTTAACCAAAGCCGAGTGATAATGTGATAAAGTGGCAACGTCATTAAAACGAGGCGGTGCTTACCACCCAAGTACAAACTGTTGTTTATGTTTGCTTTATTCGGTGTTAGTTGTCGATTTCCAGGAACTCGATTTCCAGTCTAACGTCAAATGGTAGACTCAACAAGCACTGGTGTCTCCCAGGTAGATTCAATTGTTTGTGATCTATAAAATCAAAATCCCCTAAATCACAGTTTACAACTGAGTTGATTGTTGTATGGCATTGTGATCTCACTGATATAAGGAGAACACCAAGCTGAAGTGTTCATCTCTACGTTGTGTGTGCTAATTGCCCTTGTCTGTAGCTAACAGGATTAACGGTTATTCCGCTCATTTGGGTTGACCCGCTGTCGCATAAATACAATACCTGGAGTAACACATCGATCAAAAAAACATCCAGGTAAAATTTGAAGAACACAAAAATATGATTTGGACATAGTTACAGTTTACTCAACTCCTGTGTATTAAACCTTTACCTCTTTATTATTGTACCTACTTACAGGACCGTGTGTGATTAAACGGCCGTTGAGGAGTGTTTGTATGGATGAGAAAATCTCAAATCCCTGAACAACCTCAGGATTAAAATACTGATCCAGTTGTATCAACCACCGATTAAATTAAATCCCTAAGGAAGTTATGTTAAACGCTATTCTAAATTTCTTTAACTGTATGTATCACACAATTTATGTTTTATTCCAAGCACAAATTTTCTTGTACTGTCAAACTAGGAAATAGAAGCTAGGCAGTTTCTGAAATTGTATCCGCCGTTTTTCTGTTTCCTCCGCATAAAATAATAATTAATTGTCTCGACAAAAAAAGTCACGGGATAATCGCAGGATTTTTATTTCTTCCCAAAGGACATTCAGTTTTTAAAAATTCCTGATATTAATAGTTTCATACTATTAAACTAATTTGTCACTTCACTGAAAACTGACTGTATGCGACCACAAACACATGGTGTCGCTACAATTTTTAGGATATAGATAAAAGGCAATAATTCAAATCTGATATGCATGGTCAACGTGAGGTCAACTTTGCCAGTGCCCGATTACATTAGATTGAAGGACAGATGGTATATTTACCGGATACTGGCGTCGTCGCTCAGGGAGTCTCCCGTTTCTACACCGAATAATAGTGGCTCCGCTTTCTCTTAAATAACAAATTGAGGTCAACTTTGTCAGTGCCTGAATACATAAGATTATCGGACAGATGATATATTTATATTTACCGGACAAATATAAATTTGTTCGGTGAGTTTTTCGGTTTCCACCAGAAAAAGTATCGTGTTGCTTTCGCTAAAATATCCAGCCATTCACAAACCGGAAGTCAAACTGTAAATTTGTCAAGCGTGTGCAGGCTTGGCAACGGGATCCACATCTGTTGGTTCCTTTCATTAATTATCAAAATAATTACATTCTGGGAATTAAATCGCTACAATGCGATTCGATTGTCTGTGAGTTGATATGTTATTATTTGCTCTTCTCCATGGATGCAAGTTTGTAATCTTGATAAATCAGATATATATATATAAACGACATACATAATTTATTACACTTAGTTATGTGTTTTCTTGTCGTTATAAGCATTTCGAATCGTTTTGGAAAATCTTAGCTACACACACAAGCCTTCGTGTTCTGATCGTTGTGAAAATATTTTTGAACTCAAAAAATCTAACCTTTCTCCGAAAAACCATGTATCCTAAACACAACTCCGAGAGGATTAAATACAATAGTCATACTGCTTCTAGCTCTATTTGTGGCTCTAATAGTGGTCTTTAATCGCACAGTTGTTGGTCATGAATTCCAATAGATATGCTCACATTGGATGCATTATCATAAGTGAGGATTAAACGATATTCCTATAATCTGGGGTTTTCTCGTCCACAATCGAATAATCTGATAAAGACTTCTTTATAGAATAACGAGAAAGATAACTTGTCGACATTATCATAACAGTAGACGTGTTAGGGTTTCTTTGCACCCAAAGGCTACAAATTTGTCCATTATTCTCACCCACAAATAGTCAAGTTTTTATCCTATTTTACTCCTGAATTGTTAATCGGATAAGTGAATACTGAAAAGAAAATATTGGGTCTGCTAACCGATCAGATTAAATGTTTTACTTTATATCAGAAGATACGGCCTTAAATGGATTTTCTTTTAAAAAGCTCTTTGGCATAAAACAGTTCTCCACATTTTGCTTTAATTAAACTATCCTTCACTTTATCCATATTTCGTATGACGTTACCAATCGGAATTTCAAGTGAAATGTAATCTGTGAAGAGAAGCCCAAGAGAATGAATTAAATTTGAAAAATAATGTCTGTCTTGAAGTATTTAATTTCAAGTTTTAATATCAGTCTGAATTTGCATAAAGAATATAATACAAAGAATACTTGTTTAAAATGAATGAAATAGAGGATACTACACAGCGTCGAGTGGGTCATTCTTTCTACCATTCACAGAGCAATAATTATGGTATTTTAACTTACCTGTGTGTAAATATTATTTATATCAACTATAAAATCAACATTTATGCCAAATTCTCCGATCAGCTGTAATCTCACAAATGTTAAAATGGGACTGTCTAATGCATCAAAATACCTAAGCCTTTATAAACTCATTAAAATAATATTAGTTTTTTTCCACCTTACATAATTAAACTTTCTTGTAAGTTTCCCAAATAACTTATCATTATATTTATCTGTCCGACTGTCCCTATTTCTGGCTAAACAATTACATGTGCTTGATTCATTAAAATAGAGCACGAGGTTGTTGACACTCAACTGTTTGAGTATGGCTGATCTCTATGTTGTATTAAAGGTATCAACCCATTTTCTCTGACTTATTGGAATCAATTCACCTGGTCAATTTCACTATATCCGTGTTTGGTGCAGTGAAATATACACTGAAGAACTCCATTTAATCTGTCACACTGGGATGAGCAGACGTCGTTCGAAAAAGTACTTAAGTAGTCCGGACAGGGTCAAAGTTCAGAGAGTAATAACAAAAAGTCATATTTTACTGCAGTGAATGATCGGTTTTATCCATGAAGAAATTCCTGCTCTTCCACTGATATATAAATAATAAAAACAGGTATTTTCATTATTTGGGTAGTGTTTCCATTATTGGCCTCTCAATTGACAACGAAGCTATTTAGCGTCCCCGATAACTGCATTTAAGGCCCGTTACTTTAAATCCATTCAGAAATAATAGTTCTTTGGGGATTCTTAAGACAACATGCTAGTTAAATTGGATGTTAAAATGTTCCTTATGAGACCATAATGGGTCCCATCAGAATCGTACGGTGGATGAACTTTAATGCTTTTATCAGAGCCATTTTTATAAGAGAACATAAAGCATGGGAACAAGGATAACTGATTATCACTGTTGTGAAACTCATAGCAACTTAAGTCTTCATTTCAATTCAAGTGGCTGATGTGTAAGGACTGTGTATTTGGAGAGTAGCAATGCTGACTTTACTAAGCACTGGGGGAAGTCAACTTTTCAACATTGTCAAAACACTTTTCATGTCATACCTTTGCAAGTATCAAATATTTTTAATTAATTAAAAACTGCTGTCAAATAAATGAAATATCCTTAAGCAAGGTGTAAGCCAGTCCATCAATTACTTCATCTAATGCAGTTTGCCTAAGGATGGGCGGTACATACATCCCATCGGGGATGTATCCAATGGTTCCGTTTTCTAGCCATATCAGATTACTCGTAGGAGACTTCCTATTACTGGACTAATTGCCAGGTTCTCATTTGTGGCTTTCCGTTTAATACCACATTAACGATCGCCGCACTAAACAGTGAAAAATCCTGAAACCAACGAAGGGAACCACTATACTTATCTATCAGGCAAAGCTCAAATCTTTCTGAGTAGGCTGATTAGGATGTTCTGGTGTCGTTTTCCAGAACCGGATGCTAGATGAATTAAACTATTTGCCATGTTAGACCGGACGTAAGTATGCTTCCAATTGCCTGTGTTGAATAACTTTACGACAATTCTCGGCAAATTTAAGGAGTTTTATTGAAATTCGAGAAAGAGAGACCTTCCTGTTCCTTTTGGTCTTGAACAGGTAGCTGATCAAACGTAGCTGATGGGGTTTATTTTATGTGTTGTAATTGTCCTGTCCTGTAATTGTCTTGTCCTGTATTTGTCTAGTCCTGTGAATGTCTTCTCTTGTAATTTGCTTCTCTAGTAGCTCATCCGCAACAACAGCGTCAAAGATTGTTTAACAAATTATGCTGGTATGCCGTCAGATGAGTAAAATAACTCCGAGCAAAACCCAGATCAAATAAAGAAACGGACAATCGGAAATTCTAAGAAAGGATAAATTGTTACTGATTTAGGATGTAAGGTTGAATAACTACCTCATTACGAGCTTTGTTAATTGTGTTTCCTTGTCCGGCAGAATCTTGAAGGCGAACGAGATTCTCAATCAAACAACACGGTTACATTTTGGCGCAGTTAAATCAAATACGGATAAAATCTAATACATCAAGTTTTTGTAAGGCTATACATATATATTTATAACCGTCTATAATTTCTATATCGTGTTCTTATGTGTGTAGAATTCAGAGAAACAAGTAGTGAGAAATTGTCTACAACACAGCATTCTTCACACACTCAAGTATTGAACACCAAATTTTACAAAGTGGCCGGAGAGTAATCTACATATATACGAATGGGCTCAACTGTAACTGTTCAAACCACTGCTTAAACTTCCACTCGTTAGACATCTATCCCGATATACCTCCGAGAGACACCATGTTGATTCGGGGTTTAATAATTAATAATTGACAATTAATTCCCATATAAGCGATTGACTAATTGGTGTTTTATGCCGTGTGTAAGAGCATTTCATTATGTGACGGTGGTGTACTTCCCTTTCGGTAATAACAAGGAGAGCTCTGATGCAATCAGCTAGCTTGCCACTTTCTGATGGTTCCGAAATATTACATTGCGTTGTCATCAGCGTTATTGTAGCTAGTTGGTATGGACGTATGTCCATTTCATGTATCATTTGTGTTTTCATCAGAGCAGTAATTGATAGTCCCTGAATCTATCTTCTTCCAATTTTCTGAAGTCACAAAGTATCAAAGGCGTTTCGTTGCGGGAAAATCGATACATCACTGCCCAATGCTGCTAACAAGAGTTTCGCAACGGTTTTGTGTCTTTGAAAATCCAAGGTACTTAAAAGCTCTTTCCTGAAGACTTTTCTTTCGATCCATACTTTCATCTCGTCAAATCGTTTACCTCCAGCTACTAAACTCCCAAAAGGCCGGGTGGCCGAGTGGTATAGTTAACCGGTAATTACTGTTTGCAACTGGATGCCTAACTCTGAGGGTCGAAGGTTGCGGAACGGGTTCCAACCTTCAAATTTTTCTGAACTAGAATCCGGTCAAATAAATAAAATTTTATCCTAAAAAGAATTAAGATACTGTCAGGTTGATTATTATTGTCTGAAGCTATGGAACTTCTGTAAGCAGCACTGTAGTCAATATAGAGCACGATATTCATATTTTTAGTAAACATATACAAAACTACTATACATGGCTTCTACTGATTAAGAAAATACTTTTCGTTATAAATTCCCGCACAGTTATCAATCAAACTTTCTGCTCGTTGACAAAGGAGGGCATGATTCAGACTTACCCATGTTGCTAATTTTTAACACAAGAGAAATAACAAATTCCCCAACAGTGCAAACTACTTCTGATATTTACGCCATACCAACAAATTAGTCCAAATATCGACATCACATTTCAGTTCGCGGATTCGATCCCAGAGTTCTTTATGTGGTTGTCATACCACCAACCAGCAACCAACGTAATGTCTGGGCTACCAAGTGAAACGCCTCATAACCAAATATTCAGCCAGGAAGTCGAGTGAATGCCAGAGATAATTTATATTCGTGACAATCGCTGTTGAACATAAAATCAAGCTACGGTCAACACGAGGGTATGTGTATATTAGTATTTTGCTTTCGTCTCTGACAAGGCCTTGTAACAGATTATTTGATATCCTACTTCCAGCCTTGAGTTGTAATGTGGGTAATTTTCCATCGTAATAACTGTGCGCGGAGTAGCGTGACTTTTCGCTGTTATTTGTTCTTTGTGCCGTCGATTTATGGTAATCCGGTATCTTGACTAGGGCTACCATAACTTAACTCATCAAACAAACTAATACATTATTAAAATATTTTGACCCTAGATTGATCAAATATGTATAATGAAATTGATACAAATGCCCACCACTGAAGCTGTTGTACACATTGTCTATCTGTTAAAGTTGCTAAAATAACTTTAAAGCATCTATATTTCTAAAAAACATCGATACATATCGAGGGCTTTAAACTGGAAGAAACGTTGTAAGAAAATAAAATTCACACATTTCATTTAAGCTATAAAATCCATATATTAATCTGTCAGCCATATATTAATCATTATTGAACAATGACACTTATGGTATAGAAAATAGTATTGATAAAAGTTACCCAGTTTCTCTATAAAGCTCTTGGATAAAATTGTCTGCATAACGAGCCATGTAATCGATGCGGCGCAGTATTTATTATTTGCCGCCGAGATCAATGAACATTTTGTTATACTTCATGTCCAATAACAAAAGTTAAATTGATTGCTGTACGACAGTATATCGCAAAATACAACCAACAAAATCACACACGAAGCAGAAAAACACAATAAACCCAAAGCAAACAACACACAAACAAACAAACCATCTGCATATGGAAAAGAAGTTAGGTTTAATTGTAATTTTTGTCCTTAAGAGTGATAAATGAGACAAACTGTTTTCATGCGAGCAATATAAACACTATCGTTTCTTACCTACCCATTAAGAAAACAATAGAAGACGGCTGGAACACGTGGTGTATGTACAACTTTTCTGCTCGGTTGAAAGAAAGTAAAGTGAAAGTAACTGTTGTAACGCACTCACAAAACACAAAGGTGATTTCCGACAAATAAAAAGCGTTTTTCACAGACAAAACACAAAAGACGAACAGCTCAAAGCTTTCATGAGTTAAAACAAAACATTGTTGTTCTATGCATCCTTTTAAATTCGCTTCACACCGGCAAATCCTCTTTACCAAAATGGTTTGTTGGTTAATAAGTTCATTGAACTAAGAAAGCGAAGCAAAATTATCTCAAACAGTCAAATATTGATTCATTAATTCTGTGGTGTTGTACCGTGCTCAAATGTATTTTGTTTGTTTTACGGCAATTTACTCTTCCAATAAACAGCCTAACTTGAAATATAAACAACAAGAAAGAAGACGCTAAGTGTTCTGATCTGAATAAAAGTAATGCTCCTCCAGTTGACAGTAAATACAGATGGCTGTGCTGAGAGCATATATACGTCAGTAAGAGATTCAGCAGGCTTAGAGGGGTTTTGTTTAAATGGCGATTTTCAACGATTACAATACATTTTTTAACCACCAAGCACCTTCTAGATTCTCAATACAGACTGCATCCTTGCGATAATCCCGCGCCATCACTATCTTGACAGGAAGTCACGAGGCGAAGCACTTCTTGTAGGCCCAGGTAAAAGAAATGGGACACTTTTGTGAATTACCGAATATCGCTACACTCAAATGCTCCTGGTTCATGGCCAAGCGCTCGATTCGCAGAGTCTTGGATGCCAGTCCGACGGTTGAAGGATATTGTCTCTGTATAAATACTGAAAAGCATGTAGAATCGCAAGACGGAAAACAAAGACACCACAAACAGATCAGTTTCATGTTGACCATTAGCTCCGTGAACACCAGAGGCCTATTGTATGACATACAGCTCGATGTCGCTCCGTGGCACTCTCTCTATAATAATATTCCAGCTGGGTCTATTGGACAGACCTCTTAATAACAGGAAACTCAGTCCTAACTGCCCTCTTGTCGTCCTTTGTTACGAATAACCACTCAAATACACCATTAACCATTAACCCCACACCCACCAGCCCTCAGCGTTACGAACTACTAATTAGAGGCTCCATTACCTACTAGTATGTAGTAGTTTTGCAGAATTAAATGGAACAATAGTTTGTGAAAATATCATTGAACATAGTGGAAATTCTTAAAAGAAAGAGGCATGTTTGGGCTTTTAAAATTATATACTAGTGTTATCAGAAGTCCATCAACCAGGAATGCGACAACTCCGTATAAACAGCATTGTTTCTCACATCCATATTAGTAGACACAAAGTTGACGTAGAGTGTAAGTTGTACATAGACGGTCAGATTGATGTTTTATAAAACTTTGTTGTGATTTATTTCGTACGTTTTATTTATTATTGCGCTTTTAATATGAACGCCGGGAACATACACAAACAAACAAGTTCCAATTTGATAAAAAATTCTCTGTTTTTATTGCCACTACTCTGTCACAGAAAATTACCATGGTTCCGCGTGCCAGATATTGTCGCAAAGGAACTCAAGTCAAACTGAGTGGGTAAAAAGGGTTCTAGTCAATTCTGAAAAGACTTTTGGGGAAGGTTCGCAAGTCAACCACAAGAGGTTCGGCGTTTACTTGAATAAGCAGATTCTGACAACAATACTGTGGATGCTATGATATTGGCTTTGTACACTTCTGTTTACTGGACTTCTGATAACATATAAGAACATTGTTTTATATCAGAAGGTACTATATTTCAAATCAAAATGTGTGTGTTTACAAACCTGTAATCTATCTGGGTGTAAAACGGATCCTTTTATTCTTCAGCTGGGAGTTTTATACATACACATTTACCAATTGTGGTTTAAACCGAAGGGGCTATACTAGTATTCTTAATTTATACCACAGTTCAACCGAAGAGAAGTTCCATTAGTCTTATCCTTATAGTCTTATACCTCGGGCTACGTTGATTTGCGAGTCTTAACGCATTGTTAATGGGTGTTAGTCCTCAATATATCGTAACACAGCACAAGGTACAGATCCCCAGCGGATCGATAACAGTCTCGATAAATCACTGCTATTCCATGGGAATAAATAATTAGAAACTTAAAGCCTTCACTAAATGATTATATTTGTCCCAAGCGTAGTCTGAAACTATTATAGGCCTATTCCCGCACCGACTGCGTCATGCGGGACCCCATAACGTAGACTATTTCAGTGTCCCCAAAAGACTTAGGATTTGTGAAATCAAGGCCCCGGTGTGGTTTATATAGCAGTACTGTATTATAAGGGATAAAATATAGACTTAATACCAAACAGCATAGTTAACGTTAATGACAAACGATTTCTCCGGAGTATCTTAAGACTATGGTGCTTCACCAGCTGTGGAATGTGAACGGTGACCACAGATGTACCAGACAGTTGTTCGTTTGTAATACTGGCTGTTCAATATAGCGCGGTTTGCCTGTGGAACAAAGGCTGTATATAAGCGTCCCAAAAGCTACACTACCAACAACACCATACTTGAAGGTTTGTTTACAACTTTATATCAATAGACAAAGACTTTGGTTTCTTATTTTCTTCACGTATTACTTTTTTAATTCAATTACGACGATAAATAAAGTCCAACATACAGTTTATGCAAAGCACTAACATATTCGGGGCTTTCTGTGGAAAAGTGAGGATTGCAACAAAAATATAATTGGGGATTTGTTTACAACTTTATATAAAATGACAAAGACTTGTTTTCTTCCCTTCTGAATTAAGTTCAATTAACGTTCTGTGATACGGCTCATGTAGTTGGTTTCTCATCAGTGTAAAATATATTTCTACCACTGTCATAAAGACTTCTGCAAAAAGCACACTAGTATATTTTACGGCCTCTTGCTTTTAATAAACTTGATTAATATTATCAGGTCAAATAGACAAGAAAGAAAGTTCAGGTTTAGATCAATATTTTTAATCTGGCAGTGATCCTGCGAATGACCTTTGTCGAATCTCTCGTGACACGGGTGCCGTAAATTGGTCTTTTCCGCAGATTGACGTTCCGCTTAATGGCAAAAAGATGCAAATTGCTACAGTCGGTTAGTAAAAATTGTCAAGTTTGTCAACGATAC